>VONZ01000401.1:7500-247500 GCA_012976165.1 Labeo catla | reverse complement strand
ATTCGTTCATCACGTGACAGCCCCATAAGATAAACGAATGACTCGAAAAACCCGAAGACTTGAAACAGGTGAACTAATTCCAGTACAGAACCGCATGCACGACTGAACGAATCACTCCTGGAGACAACTCGTTCTTCCCCAGTCATTAAAGATCCATTCAAAATGAATGAATCATTCAAGAACGTGCATTCCAGAGCCTGTGCTACACAAGCTTTTGTATATACTAATTTTTATTTTTCGGGAAAAAAAAAAAAAAGACTGATCGTTTCGTTAGATAAGACCCTTCTTCCTTGGCTGGGATCATTTAGAGCCCTTTGAAGCTGCATTTAAACTACATTTTGGAAGTCCAAAATCGGATTGAAGTCCATTATATGAAGAAAAATCCTGAAATGTTTTCCTCAAAAACCATAATTTCTTTGCGACTTAAGACAGAAAGACATGAACATCTTGGATGACAAGAGGGTGAGTAAATTATTTGTAAATTGTTGTTCTGGAAGTGGAGTTCTCCTTTAAGGAATCAAAAATCACCTCGTAATGGGAAGACAAATTTTTGATCAGATTTTGATAATTGATTAGAAGGCGCTCATGCCATTAACAAATAACGTTTTTTTTTTTTTTAAATGTAATTTTAAAATATTTTAGAGTTTATATGTGTATATGTGATATTTGTATTTTATTTTTGTTGTTATAGTATATTTTAAATTAATACATTTATTTATTAATTTTTGCTTATAGCCCTTTCAGGCGGATGTTTCTTTGAAACCTTTTCTGGTTAGCCATACAGAAGGTGACATGTAAACAGGCGATTTATTGCACTGCATAAAGATCTTGATCTTCTTAAATGCTGTTGCTTTGTTGTACCGCTGTTTGAAAAGTGTGTTTTCTAGAAACGGGCGGATTTTCAGTCCATCTGCAACCTGAGAAGGTCCAACTTACTCAGCTAGTCAATCTTTAAAAAAATCTTCAGGTATTTCTTAGCTCTGTCCTCACTCTTCATCTTGTGAAATGGAGGTCGTGTTTAGTCTTTCTTTCTTAAGAAAGGTCTCTAAAAGCCCGACACCTTGAACTTCTGGAGACTCCCGGTAGGTTTTAGTTCATGAAGATGTTGACACTAGAAAGTCAAGGGTCTTTGGTGTCTTTGCTATTGCTTCATCGCAAGTCTTTTGCAGTTAATTTGCACCTTTTCCTCTCAGCACATTTTTGAAACCTTATTGACTATTATTAACATCAATTTAATCGTCTGATGGCAATGTTTTTGTAGATGTCTGGGATTTTTGGTTTGATTTTTGCGTTGATTCTCTATTTTAGTTTATTTTAGTACCTTGTGACTTGCTCTTTGAAGTTTTGAGATCTAAATGAATGGTGTGTGTGTGACAGAAAGATTAATGGCAGATATTAAAATACATGTGGCTTCATTTCCTTTAACGCTTCCACGAAACACACCCATATGGTAATATTTAATATGACAAGTAACTGGCAGACTGACCGGAGGACGAGGAGAATGTTGTACAAGCCCTCTGACTTTTAGCGCATGAGAGACAAATGCACAGCGAAAAACACATATTTGTCTTTTTAGCCAATAAAATGTATCAAAATGTTGCAAGTAAAAAGAGAATGTACATTTAGATAAAGTTGATGCTCAAATGCACATTGCACTATTTACACTTTAACCTACCGATGGATCTCTTGTTCGTATTTTAACATTGAAAAATAACAGGCTTCACCTTTAAAACAGGAGGAATGATTTTTATCTGGTACAGTAATTGTTCCTCATGTGTTTTATTCCAGGTTCTGGAGCGATGATGTCACAGTGATGTCACAGAGCTAAAGAAGAGGCTGTCATTTACAGTAAGTGAAACCTCACATGCTGTAATTCACATGTGATTTGATTTATTATGCAGCCCTACTTTTTATTTAATGATTCCAGAATGTGTCAAATTTTGTTCCAAGTTATAGAGTAAATTCTGTTTTTGTAACTGGATTCTATGATTCCATCTGTGTTTTCCACTTTGTGGAAGCATTGCGGCTTTATAAAAGTTAGAGTAATTTTTCAAAAATTTATGGTTATAGTTGGGGCTAAGCGATATGGCCAGAAATATTATTAATATTTAAAAAATATTATTATATTATATTATATTATTATATTAAAATTTATATATATATATATATATATATATATATATATATATATATATATATATATATATATATATATATATATATATATATATATATATATAATTTTTTCGTATCATGTGATGTTGATTATCATGATATTAAATTACCATTAATGGGGAAGGAAATGCTTTCCATGTGTTTGTTAGACTTTGAGAATAGATATAAATATAACTTTTGTTTATAGTAGCTTTAATTCAGAGCCTCATAAATCCAATTTTTTCCCCTGCAATTCTGTGTTTTCCATCTTATTTTTTGCTGGATTCTGTGTTTTATGATTTAGTGCAACTTTATCATCAGAATGCTGTCTAATGAAATTAATTAATAAATCTTTTTTTCAATTTAGTGAATATTTTAAAATGTAATCAAATCAAAATATTGCGATCAGCTTACAGTAAAATCATTGCATTCTTATTTTTTATCAAATAAGATGCTACATAACAGAGATATATATTAAGACATGGATGAAACATATTTTGGTTTGTAATATAGTCTTTATTATATTTATTATAATTATTATTATTACTTTGAAATGATGTCTAATGAAATTATTTAATAAATATTTTTTTTCAATGTAATAACCTTTTAAAATGTAATCAAATCAAAACATTACAATCAGTTTGCAGAAACAGTTTTTTTTCTGTTAAAATAATATAAATAATTATAAATAATTACAGTTGATTTATCAATTTGCAGTAAAATCGTGACTAATATATTTCTGTTATAAGTTCAAGTTAAACTGAAATTTTATTTTGGTGGGTTGTCATGATGACCTTTGAGTTTTTAGTGTGTATTTGACAATAATTTTTCTCAAATAAAATGGTGTAAAGCTTGCAAAGGGACTTTCAAAGCAGCTCTGGGAATAAAGTTCATGTGCTCAAGATGAAACCGTGCCATGCACAGAGACATGCAGAACATTCAGACTTATTAACCACATGCACTGACTGTTTATTTCTGTTCTTAGATGAATCCATATTGAGAAAAAATGTGCAGAGCTTATCGTTATTGAGATCTCCGTTATCATTAATTGCATCGTTGTGCGTATGTAATCCTGAACCCATTTTGAACTCCAACATGCAATCAGCCGATCATTACGGCAGAATAAACCCTGTTGTGATGCTGAAGGGATGTCATGTTCATGATTGCATATGTGGGTTGTCCTTCAGCGGCGTCTTTGCGAGTGACAGATCGCTGTGATGCGATCAGAGGAGACGGCTCATTAGGTCAGGAATGTGTTGAGCTGTAATGACACGCTCATCAGAGAGACTTCAATGCATCTATAAGGTCAAAGCCGGCGGGTGGCCACACATACAGTCATGTTTGTGCTCAATGCTTCAGCTTCAGAGGTCGATGCCTTTCATGGTTGTGCCTGAAACCAACGGCAGTCGATGACTTAACTTGAAACTGCTTTCAGACTGTCTTCTAAGGCATAATGATGTCACGTCCAATCATGTAGAGCTGAGATGAAAATATTTGCCTATAAGTCCCCTGATATTTGAACATGTTGCCGTTTTTGCGGTTCTCGGTTGAAGGTCACATGACATGCAGATGACCAAATAAAATTTAATTTTAGGTTTTTTTTTTTTGTTTTTTTTTTTGCTTTTATTTCAAAGTTATTAATTAATTAATTAATTAATTTAATAATAATTTAATGAATTGCTTAAGTTTTAGTTAAAAAAGGTCTTTTTTTTTTATTCATTTATTTATTTTAAATATGGCTGTATTGTTGTTGTTGTGTGTTGTTTTGTTTTTTTTGTCTGTTTGTTTTTGTTTTTAACCTAAACTACAGGAAAATGAGAAATGTTGCTTTAGCAACTAGCTGAAATACGTTTACATTAAAAAAAAAAAAAGTAATTCATTTTTTTTTTTTTTTAATTTGCTATTATTTTAAAATTGGTATTATTTATTTATTTATTTATTTATTTATAATTTCATGAATTATTACAAATTCCTTGAAGTTTCCTCAACCCCGTTGAACCAACCAAACGTTTTATGAATACAATGCTTATTTCTTGGTAGAAAATAATAAAAAAAAAATTGGAAAATTATATCAACTTGTCAACTAATTTATTACAGAGTGCCTTTTTTTTTGGTAAATATTGAGTTTTGAAAAACTAATGTGTTGGCAGTATTTATTTTTATTAAACCAGTTAATTTAGTGTCACTGAATACTATTATATTTTTTAGTTTTATTATTTATTTATTTATTTAGTATTTTAATCATTTTAGCACTTCAACCTAAACTAAAGGAAAATGAGAAATGTTGCTTTGGCAACTAGCTAAAATATGTTGAAGATATTTTTTTACAATAATTTTTTTCATTTAATGTTTATTTTATTTAAAGTAAGATTATATTTTATTTTATTGTTTCAGAAATGCCATCACAGTTTTTTTTTTTTTTTTAGCAATTTTATTTACTATTTGCCTTTCTTTTATATATATGTTCACAGAAGTCATATAATATATAATATATTTTATATATTTTATCTTTAATGTAAATTTAATTTAATTTTAGTCATCTTTGATTGTTTTTAAACGTTTCTAAACAAAGTTTCCATTTCAGTTACAAAACAGTTTTGAATAGTCTTAGTTTTGGTTACAAATAACAACATAAACAACAAGTGAATGAAATGCAAAAGACAAGGGACGGCTGGGTTTTCAGTGTGATTTGTGTCTGTCTGTATTTGCACTGGATGTGTTCAGGGAGGAGGATGAAAACAGACAGAGGCGTTTTGTGATGTTCTTCTCAAGCACCGCTGAGATGATTGTGGCCTGAGGTCACAGCAGAACGTTATGAGATCCATCTTTGGAAAAATCAATCCCGCCACTAATCAGTGTGTTTTGTGGTGCTGAAATGGCAGCGGTGAAGTGGCGATTCATTAGAGCCGAGCGTGTGGTATCTGTGGGGCTCAGCTGGGATAAACCTACAGCGGGTCAGGTGAGGTCGGCCTCCTTAAGTACCATCACAAACACACGGATAAGGATGATCTGTCGTCCAAACCTGTCCATCTGAGGCTCCGTGGAGTGATGGGTTCACATGCAGGTTTACAGCCTCCTCTGGTCCTTTCGTCATCTTTTGTTTTGCTTTTGTTTTTCGTTGGGAAACAAGTTTTGAGCTCTGAAAGATACAGACAGAGTTTCAAAGTGCAGTGTTTTTTGTTTTGTTTTGTTTTTGTTTTTTTTGTTTTGTTTTGTTTTATGGACAATTTCAAAATGTTCAGACAGATATTTTAGTGTCTAAAAACTGCATTAGAGTTGACAAGTTTGACCAAAGTGAATCGATTTGAACTCAGTGTTCACAGAAGTCATAGGTTTTCTTTTTTACATAAATACAGTAAAAATAATGTTAAATGTAAATTAAATGTAAAATAATGATTGAATTTTTTTTTTTTTTTTTTTTTAATCAAAGGAGCCCTAATTTCAATGCAGTTTTAAATATACAATATAGTAATAAAATTGATATTAACTAATATAAAAAATAAATAAATATTTATTAATAAAATATAGTTGTAAATAGATATTAAAATGATGTAGTTAAAAATGTATAGTTGCATACAATTATATTATTAGGGTACATATTATGGCGTATATAATTAAGAATAACTATTGAACTTTGTTGAATTTTATAATTTTTTTTTTCAATTTTAATGAAATTTCAATTTTACATGTAAGAAGAAAAATATAATAATACAATTATTAATATAAAAAAAATTATTAGTAAAATATTGTAATAAAAAAATATATAGTTAAATAATGTTATTTTATTATATTACATATTATGGTGCATATAACTGAAAATGATGATTGAACTTAATATTGAATGTATTTATTTTTTCAATCAAAGGTGCCCTAATTTTAATGATGTTAGATGTAAGAAGAAATATATAATAATGAAATTAATTAATCAATATAAAAAGATACATATTTATTAGTAAAATATATTTATAAATAAATATTAAAATGTTGTATTAAATATAATCAATATAAAAATAAATACATATTTGTTAGTAAAATACATTTATAAATAAATGTTAAAATATTTGGTAAAAATATATAGTTAAATACTATTATATTATTATATTACATGTTATGGTGCATATAACTAAAAATGATTATTGAACTTAATATTGAATTTATTATTATTATTATTATTATTATTATTAATCAAAAGAGTCCTAATTTCAATGAAATGTTAAATGTAAGAATAAAAAATATAATAAGATGAATTCATCAGTATCAAAATCAATAAATATTTATTAGTAAAATACATTTTTAAATAAATGTTAAAATGTTTAGTAAAAATATATACTTAAATACTATTATATTATTATATTACATGTTATGGTGCATATAACTGAAAATAATTATTGAACTTGATATTGAATTAATTTTTTTTTTTTTAATCAAAGAGCCCTAATTTCAATAAAATGTTAAATGTAGGAAGTAAAATGTTTTAATTAGTATAAAAAATACATATTTATTATTAAAATATATTTATAAATAAATATTAAAATGTTGTAGTAAAAATCTATTAATAACATTATCAATTAATATAAACTAAATAAATATTTATTAATAAACAATATTAATGAATAAATATTTTAATATATTATAAATCTAGTTAAAATAATCATGGCGTGTTTTCCACACTGTTTAGTATTTGATGAACAGGAAAAAAATATTTTTGATTTATATAATTGAAAAAATAAGAGCAAATTCATAAATTCATTCAAAAGACCAAAGATATAGTTTTTAGACCAAAAAACAGTGTTTCACAGTGCAATAAACTCTAATCTGAAAAGATCATGGAAATTTGATACCAGCAGCTGCAGGAACTGATTTAAGTAGCATTAAGTAAATGTAAGTAGCTTCAACCTTGTTTTCTTTTCCCTGTAAAACTGACTCAAGTATCCGCTGGAAAATTCTGCCTGCTGTAGGGATATGAGTCTAAAATGGCTCCAGTAATATCCGCTCTCCTCCTTGTAGCCGCATAAACGGCACTTAGCGGGATGAGAGCAGTGCCGGCGGCGGCCCGCGGTGCTGAGAGAGCGAATATCTGTGCCGTCAGCTCTTCTCGCCGCTCGCAGAGGTGACGCCAAGGTGAAAGCAGACTTGCAGAATGGTTGGAAATCATTGATATTCTGACTCGCAGGCTCCAAATGGCTCGGTGGCAGATGGAGTCTTTGTCAGTGAAGAAAAATGGCAGCGAGGGAGTAACGGCGCCGTTTCTCCCCCCGTCAGCGAGTGAGTACGGATGACCTTCCTCGCTCGGGGGAATCCAGCTCGACTACTTGATCAATTAGCAGTCTCTCTTTGTTTACCAAGGATGTGGAAGAGGATCAGATTATGCAGTTTTAGGACAGGCGGTGATTGTAAACGCTGGTTCTGTTTAAGAACAGAATTGATTATTTGACTTGATTGAATTTTGTCAGTAGTGGAAGTAGATTAAATTTAACAGACAAATATTTGGTTCTTATGTGGTTATTGAATATTCATAATATAGATTATTCAGCTAGTTTTCCTTTTTTATTTCTGTTTGTAACTAGCAAAAACAGTGTCAGGTTTGGCAAGTTTGATTCAGTTGCATAAATCTGTTCAAACTGTTTTAGTGATTCGATTTTAATCTGATTCAGTGATTCCTTTATGTCATGATTTAGTCATTTTGTTTTATTTAAATAATAGTTTTTCTAGTGTTATCAGTTTCAGATTTTGTTTTTATTAAAATGTATTAAAAAATGTAATAAATATATATGTGTATATATAGATAGATATAGATAGATATGGATAGATGCATACTGTTGTATTATGTTGTTACATATTTTGGTGCATAAAACATAAATAAAATGAAATTTTCATCTTCAAAATTTCATCTTTAAAATAATCTTTATTTCCAAACTTGTTACTTAATGAACACAAGAAATGGTAATATTTACCATTTATAAATAAATAAATGAATATTTTGATTTACATAAACGTTCTAATTTGGGGAAATTTTGAGCCATTTCAGAGCGAATTTGTAAATATTTAGACCAAATTCCAAAAGCTAACACCAACAAGTAAATAAATATTTAAATTTTGATTCAGTTATTCATTTGTGCCATGACAATGTTCACAAAAGTCTCAGATTTTCTTTAAATTAAAATGTTTTATTAAAAAAAAAAAGTTACATACTGTTGAATTATTTTATTATATTTTGGTACATAAAACTGAAAAGTATGATTGAACCTGATACTGATTTTTTTTCTTCTTTTTTTTTCGCTTTTTAAATAGTAATATTTAATCATTTTGTTGTATATAAATAATAGCTCTTTGTGTGTCATTTCTAAATGTTCGTTTTGATTTTCGTTTTATTAATGTTTAAAAAAAAATCAATTTAAAATAATCTTTATTTCCAAACTGTTTGTTGCTTAATGAACATAAATTTAGAGCAAATTCAGAGCAAATTTCTAAATATTTAATATATAGAATAAATTATTTCTTTATTTTTAAATATAAATGGTAGTTCTTCTAATTTGAAAAAAAATGTGAACCATTTAAAAGCAAATTCACAAATTCTAAGATGTTTGATCTTTTCATAAATATTAAGATCAAAATCAGCAAAGGACCAAATATATATATAAATATAAATATATATTTATATATAAAAAGGGCAATAAAGTTAAAAAAAAAAAATTATATATATATATATATATATATATATATATATATATATATATATATATATATATATATTATTTTTTTTATTTTTTTTTCTTTTAAACTTTATTGCCCTTTGCAATATATAAAAGCTATTTTGTCCTTTTTCCATGATTTAGAGTAAAGCAACATTTATTGCTCTTTATGCATTAAATGCGACAGAATTACATTATGCACAAGGTTACTCTCATTAAAGGCGTTAATCTTTAACTCACAATTAACTGCACAATTATGCCTTTTGTATTTGCATGAAAGCCAGTATGGTAAACAATGTGCTGTTGAATTTAAAAAGGAAAAAGGGAATTGTTTGCAGCTCCTGTTTACCCTGTCTTGTTTAACAATTAGCATAATTAATGGACTAAACTATACTGATCATTAAACAAGATTTTTAATGGATTACATTTAATGATTTAAAGGCTCCTTTATGGAGTGAAGTAATTACCCAGCATTCACTGCTCAAGCACAGAGCACGTTTTCTGCTGCTGGGTGAAGGAGAGATTAAGCATGTTGTGCATTTGAATTCATTGTATTTGCTGTGAAATTCTAATGGTGATTTTACATCTGAACAGATGAGTTTAGTGACATGATGGTTACGTGACGGTTTCAGGTTTGTAATCATACAAATATTAGCTCTAATTCCTCTGACATCCATATTCCATGCTCAGAATGGGAAATCGATGACCAGAAACAGCCGTGCTGCGAGCTGAATAACATCTAGGCTCTGGTGTAATGTGCATGTATCGCAGGTTGATGGTTGATTTTCATTAGCGGCCTCATTGTCATGCGCGCTGTGTCTTCCTGCACCAGAATGCACATTGTGTCGTACTGCGGCTTGTCATTCTGTGAAAATTGAGTGCATTTTTTGTTGTGTTGTTCTTTGGGGGGAAAAAAAATACTCTGTTAAGCATGCACAGATTGCGGAATATTTATGATTTGATAAATTAATTTGTAATTTTTTACCCCACAAGATCTAGACTATCATCAAAATTAAAAATAAATATTTAAGATATTGAGTTATTGAAATGCATATATTTACATGATAGTTCTCCTACATGATTTGTTTGAGAAAACAAATCTAGAACAATTTAACGTTTTAAACATTTGTAGATATTAAAATATATTTGGAAGCTTATAAGACCAAAAATGTATTTATTATTATTATTATTATTATTATTATTATTGTAGCTGTATTGTCCTTTTTTCCCCAAGCTAAATGATAATATATTTATAAAATAAATTTATTTATTTATTTATTATGTTTGAGAGTAAAAAAAATGTGTATTGGTCTATATGCAATAAATGCAAAGTGCTTTTTTTGTATTTCATGAAAAAGAAAAGATATATTTACATCCTTGTATATTTATAATTATGATTAGATAAGATAACTATAATATATATATATATATATATATATATATATATATATATATATATATATATATATATATATATACACATACATACATACACACATACATACATACATACATACATACATACATACATACATGTATATGTGTGTATCTGTGTGTATAATATAAAATATGGGGGGAAAAAATTTTACCATTTCAAATATTAAGATATAGAGTATCATCAAAAGACTAAAAATGTATATATTTTATTTAAAACAAACAAATAATAACAAAAAAAAAATCAAAAAGTCTTTTTAAAAATGTTTTTATATTATATTGTCTTTTTTTTGACATGCTACATAATTTATTGTTTGATGCTAAAGTGATGTATATTGTTCTTTATGCATTAAATGCAAAGTGCTATTTTGTTTTTGTTTGTTTTTTTTTTTCAGGAAAAAGATCATATTAAACATGCATAGTTTGTGGTATATTTCTGACTGAATAAATTAAATGCATTTATTAACATTAGTTTAAAAAATGATCTCTTTGCGGCTGTTGGATTCATAATTTAATTGTTATACAAGCATTTGATTGCCGCTAAGAATAATCCTGTTTTCTCAGTTGCTTGAGAGTGAGGCCGCAGGTGACAACAGAGCTGCAAACTAGCTGTCCAATCAGATCGCATCCTTCTGAACAAATTACTTCAGACTAGAATTGGCGATAGATTCCCTGGGAATTTTCTCTCATGTTGTTACTGGAAAATGTCTTTTGCATATTACTGTTGTGCATCTAGGGCATGAAATAGCTTACAGAGACTGTTTTTCCTGTTGATTTTACATCAACCAATAGACAAGCTGGTGCTATTCATAATTTGTTTTTAAAGGGCTGTATTTTTTTACTGTGCATCTTAACGTTTGAAGTCATTTGCGTTAAAGTGGCAGTATAATGTGATGAATCCTTCACGGTGTAACAAGCACGCAGCGCTCTTGGCAGCGCTCTCTGCTCTTTAGAGATGAATGAGTGTTGGCCAAGGGCAGTGCCAGTGTGTTTGATGGTGTTGATGATTTATGATTACTTTAACAAGGCAATTTGTTCCTTAGCATTTAAACAGCAGCCGTGCATGCTTTACTGGAATACATCACTGAGCTGTTGACAGAAGATGCGCTTTGTAAAAAAGATACAAGCATTGCAATAGATGCATTACACCTCGTGCGCTTCAAAATTATGTTAGAGAAGGACAAAGTTGTAAAATAAACAAGTTATTTTCGAGTTATTTTCTAAGGGAATAGTTCACCCAAAAAATAAAAATGTGCAAAATGTACTCACTCTCAGGCCATCCAAGATGTAGATGAGTTTGTTTCTTCATCAGATTTGGAGAAATGTAGCATTCCATCACTTGCTCAGCAATGGATGGGAATGGGTGCCATCAGAATGAGAGTCCAAACAGCTGATAAAAACATCACAGTAATCCACAAGTAATCCACACCACTTCAGTCCATCAATTAACATCTTGTGAAGCCAAAAGGTGTGTGTTTGTAAGAAACAAATCCACTATTAAGATGTTAACTTCAAACGATTGCAACTGGCTAGTCTATAATCCATAATAACACTTCCTTCAGTGATAAAGTCACTCTCCTGTTGTCTCACATCAAAATTCACCCACATATTTGGACTGTTTTAGCTTGTAAACGGTGCTTGATCTGTGCATATTACTCTTCTGATTCAGGCGAGACCACTTTTTCACTGGTGGAAGAAAAATTAGATGGATTTTAGTCAGAAACAATGGTTTGAAGTTAAAAACGTCTTAATGTAGGGCCCTATGAAATCCGTTTAATTTTTTTAAAAATTTTTTTTTTCCCAAAATTCCACGTATTCCCATTTAAATTTTTCTGTATTTTTTTTTTATTACATTTTAATAATCAAAAGCAAGTCTAATTAATTATTAATTATGAAATTTGTGCATTTTAACATCAGTTTATTAAACGTTTAACAAAAATTACATGTTTAGGGCCCTATGAAATCTAATTATTTGAATGCATAAAAACAACTTAATTAAGTTTTTACAATATTTTTAACAATATGAATGCAAATGAAGGCATAAAATATGAATTTAAATTCTTTTAATCAAATCTAAATCAAACAAACTTAATATTTTGGCAAACGAAATTACTATTAAAATTAAAACATGACAGAAATATTGTGTGATTTATTTCTTAATAATATAAAGTTTTAACAATATTAGTAGTAGTAATAATAATAATAATAATAATAATAATAATAATAATAATAATAATAATAATAACAATAATAATAATAGTAGTAGTAGTCGTACGTATGTACGTACGTTCTAAACAATAGTAATATGTCTTCAAGTTAAACCAAACTTATTTTGACGGCTTGCCGATGGATTTGTTTCTTACAAACATGCAGCTTTTGTCTTTTTCAAGATGTTAATTAATGTACTGGAGTGATGTGGATTACTTGTGGATTATTGTGATGTTTTTATCAGCTGTTTGGACTCTCATTCTGACGGCACCCTTTCACTGCAGAGGATCCATTGGTGAGCAAGTGACAGAATGCTACATTGCTCCAAATCTGATGATGAAACAAAGTCTTTTACATCTTGGATGAACTGAAGGTGAGCATATTTTTAGCAAATTTTAATTTTTGTGTAAACTGCTCCTTTAAGTATAAATAGCAGCAGATGTGCATCTGTTTAGCTGTCAGTGTCAGACTCTAAAGAGAGTGACGTCGCTGCATTTACAACTACTTGTTCAGTTCATGTAAACGCAGTTGTCTCTGTCTCAATCTTTCATGTGTGACTCCTGTGAGTAACTGAACTGTGTGAACAGAAAGAGGTGAAACTCTCTGAAGAGGAGCGATGGTCGTATTGAACCGCAGCTGCTGTGGTTTCTTGTCTTTCGCTGAAGATGCCAAGACGTTTTAGAGGTTAAACTTGATTTACTTTGAACATCTGTCTGAAGCAGGTGTGAGGGGGTTGAACACTGAGTTTCACAGGGGAGTTTTCAACCTGAAGAGAAAATAAATATGGGGATTTCACATAGTTTGCCGCTTGTCACTTAGGAAATGTAGTATTTGGGGCCGTTATGGGTCATTTTACAGATTTATTGCTTGTTTAATTGGAGTTAGGTTTACCATTAAAAATTTACGCTCAACAAAAAATACATGGGTTGTTGGTGTGACATGGCATTTTCACTGTCCCACAAGATAAAATAAGATAAAAATTAATGTAATTAATATTGTTGTTATTTAAAATGCAGTAAATGGAGTATGCAGTAACATTTCTTTGTCCTACACTGACCTGTTGTTATAACAGCTGCAGTGTTGTTCTGTTTATTTATTTATTTTTTGAGCCAAATCTCAAAATTGTTCTATGGTGAGACTGTCTCAAGCATCGTTCAACAAATTACAACTTGTATAAATTAAAAAGAAAAGCACAAGTGTCTGTTTTAGTAAATGGCAATCTTTTTTTTATCCATATATTTCTGAACGCGTAGGAACCATGTCCTCTGGTGTGACACCATATCCTGATTTATAAATTCGCCAATTCCAGAAAAACTTTGATTAGTTAAAGGACCCCATTCATGATCATGTTACCCTTTGACGTCATCAATTTTTGTCTCAGAATTGTTCTAATATTGAACTTTTTTGGAACCACTAACAAAAGTGTTACATTTTGTTGTCCTTTGGTGTGACAACCCTAAATTATAGATATATTTTTAAATGAAAAACTGCACGTTAAACTACATAATCATGGAAAATTATGCAAATGTGTCTTGCTAACCGCTAATGACAGGTTTGCTTGGAATAGCAAAGTCATTACTTGACAGAAAAAGGCTGAAAAGTCCTTTGGTGTGACAGAAAATGTCCTTTGGTGTGTCACACCAGAGGACAAAGTGTCTTTAAGAAGCATTTTAAATAAATAAGATTTGTTTAACTTTTTATTCTTTTTTGATAACTGATAAAACATTGTTCTTAAATGCAATAAAATGCAATAAATGCTATAGAAGTGTTTTAGTAATATACTGATTGACTGTGAGACTGAATTTTGTTTTTTTTTTCTTTTGTTTTTGTTTGGTTTTTTTTATCTCAAAATATCTTAAAAAAACAGCTGAGTATTGCAATAGGGGAGACACAAATATCACTCAACTTAAAATTATATAATTTTCAGTAGTTTTGAATGGATAACAGCAAAGTTGTCTTGAATTTGCCCAACAAGTCACGAGACAAAAATTATGTTAGTTATACTTTCATATTAAAGAAAGAACACTATGAAGATAAGTGTCTAACAATGAAGATAAATTTCTCTCATGTTATTATTTTTTATTTTTTCGTCACATCATAGGGCAAATTTGTGGTACAGTTCAGTAAAAAAAAAAAACAAACAAAAAAAAACGAATGAATTAATTAACTCTTTATATTTTCTCAAAGATCAGACTTTACACTGCATAAATATATGCATTTCTTCTTAAAAAAAAGTATTTTACAGAAAATTTTTTTTACTGCCTGTTTGTCAAATACCCACATTAAATAAATAAAAAAATATAAAAATATATAAATAAATAATATAAATATAAATATAAATATAAATATAAATATAAATATAAATATAAATACATTACTAATGCTGAATTTTAAGTGGAAAGCTAAAATCTAAAAATAAAATCTGGAATAACAGTCAGTAAAACATTGTTTTCAGCTCAAACCATGTTTATTCTAATATTTTATGTTGTCTTTTTTTTTATCAACAATACCCACAAAAAAATAATAAAATAAATTATAAATCTCTAAATCTCTCTATATATATATATATATATATATATATATATATATATATATATATATATATATATATATGCATATATATATATATATATGTATATATATATATATATATATATATATATATATATATATATATATATATATATATATATATATATATATATATATATGCGTGTATATATATAAATGAATAATATGCTACAACTACATTTAAAGTGAAAAGATAAAATCTAAAAATAAAATCTGGAATAACACAGTCAGTAAAACACATTGTTTTCAGCTCAAACCATGTTTATTCTAATATTTAATGTTGTCTGGTTTGTATTTTCTTGGACCTTGTGTAGTTTTGTTGATGCTTTTCACACATCCTGTTTAAATTTGACTAGCATCTATAGTGACAAGTAATTTTTCTGTCTTGGGTATGCATTTTATTATATGATTTTGCATTATTATTATTATTATTATTATTATTATTATTATTATTATGCCCTAGACTGTCAGAACAGCCCACCACAGAACTACTAGACTAAATGATACTGAAGTATTAGATTGTTAAGTCTTTGCAGAAGCCTTTGTGAGCTATTTACTCATAGTCAAAGCCCAAATTACTCTTTGAAAAGAGCAAATAACCAGCACCGTTATTATTTTATTGTCAGAGGAGTGTGCTTTATTTTCTCTGGTTTATTGTTGCAATAAGCAAATGAATTTTTCAATTTGTGACATTATAAAAGACAGCCTCTGTGATTGTTAAAGCAATAGTACACTATTAAATATTCATGCTTTTTTCAGTAAAGTAGCATTTTGAAACAGCTAAAGGCAGATTTGGGACAAACCTGAAAACTGCATGCTTATGAGCAAATAAGACCAGTCCTTTCATTTTATTGCACCTGAATATAAATGACTCTTCTCACGTTTATCTGTGAACACTATATGTTTTCTCCCCCTATGTGTCATTTAAATTGAATTCCTCCATGGATATGGAAAGAAAAGCTGCTTTTTTATCTCTAGTCTAATAAGATCTGTCTGCTTTTCAACCAGAGACTGTCTGTTGAGCTTGGACTTGTTCCAAAACCAATCAGAGACATGTTGAATATTAACACCAATCACAGTTTGGAATATTTATTGGATTGAAGATGTGTCTGCTGGAGTTACGTTTGCAGTAATTGTAGACACATGTACGGTACACTAGAGCAGCTCGAGTGAATTCTACACAACATGCAGTCCATTTGTAATCCATTTGCAATCATTTTAATGGGAGAAAAGGGGCTGTTTTTATGTACTCGTGGGAGATTGTACCATTGTGGTTGTTTTTGCATGTGACTGTTTTCATCAGAACTAATTTCCGCAGATCAAGCTCATATTCTTCTGGGATTTGATTCTGTTGCAGAGTGTAAATTAAAACCGTCTTCATGAGGTTCTGAGCTTTATTGGCAACACAAAATCAGTGCAATAAAGACATTTAAGTCAAGAGTCACACAGGATACTAGAATTCAGAGATAATTTTGAAAGTAAAAAACATATTTTAACTTTAGGTTATTAAAGCTTTGACCCCAAGAATAAAATAAAATAAAATTAAATTAAGAGAGTTAAGAGAAATTAGATTTCAGCCTGTTGATATTTAAATAAATATTTACATATATTTCACAAATATTTAAATAGTTTCATAATAATTTCGTTGTATATGATTTTACTTGTTTGAAAATGTTTAATAATTATTTGATTTATGCTCTATGCTTATTTAATTATTATATTTTTATTGTATATTTATTATGCGAAAATGGTGTGCAACATTGTATTATGAAAATAAACAAAAATTAAGAACCTTAACTCTGTTTCAGAACCTATTTGACTGTCTGCATAAGTCTTGACCCAAAAATAAAATCAGTAATTTGACTTTTTTTTATAATTTTGATCATTTTAGTCAGTTACATTTTAGCCATTTGTAAATGTATATATTTTATATATTTCACAGATATTTTAATATATTTTAATTATCATTTTATATGATCAAAAATGTAAAGAATAAATGAATCATAATAATAATAATAACAATTCTTTATTCATATTTAATTCATTCTTTATTATGTGTTTATTTAAATTAAATTTGTACATATGTGATACATTTTATTATATATTAGAATGGTGTGCAAAATTGCATTCAGTAATTATAAAAATAAATGTAAAAATTAAAAACATTATCTCTGCCCTAGAATCTGTTTATCTGTCTACATAATAAGCCTTGACCAAAAAATAAAAACATTAATTTTTATTATTTTTTGGTAATTTTTTGATATTTAGTCAGTGACATTTTAGCCTATCCATTTGTAAATATATATACATTTTTCAATATGTTTTATAGGTATTTTAATATTTTAATATATTTTAATTATGTGATTTTTTTTTATATATGATCAAAAATGTTAATTATTTATTAATAATAATAATTATAATAATTATAATAATATAATAATAATAATATTTCTTTGTTCATATTTAACTTATTTTTTATTATGTGTTTATTTAAATGAAATGTATGTATATGTAAATGTATATTTTATTATATATGGGAATGGTGTGCAAAATTGCATTAAATAATTATGAAAATAAATACAAAAAAACATTTCTCCTAGAATCTATTTTTTTTACCATTTTGATAATAAGATTTTAGTCAGTGACATTTTAGCCTATCCATTTGTAAATGTATATTTGTTTTTCAATATTTCATAGATATTTTAATTTTTTAATATAATATATTTTAATTATATGATTTCATATGATCAAAAATGTTCATTAACAACAACAATAATAATAATAATAATAATAATAATAATAATTCTTAATTCAAGTTTTATTTATTTTCTATTATGTTTATTTAAATTAAATTTATACATATGTGGTATATTTTATTATATATGAGAATGGTGTGCAAAATTACATTAAATAATTATACAGATAAATGTAAAAAAAATTTAAAATATTTTCTCTGCCCTAGAACCTATTTATCTGTCTGCATAATAAACCTTTATTTGATTTGTATGGATTTTAGTCTGTTAAATTTGAGCCTATCCATATGCAAGTGATGCAAATTGATCTTTTCTTAATAGCAAATGTTAAAATGAATTATGAAACCTCTAACGCATTTATTAATCTTAATGTTAATGTTCATTCATGTTAACTAATGTAAAGTGTTGCAGTTATTGATTTAAAAATGGTTGAATTTAATAACAAATAGTATTTTACCAGAGTTGCCAGCCTTGGGTTAATTCACAAGTCATTTTGATTTAGCGTTTTATATTTGACCCTATTTTTTTCTCTAAAGGCTTACTCAACATGTTTGGCCTCCACATTTCTATGAATGTATTAATGTAAACATGACGGTTCTCTTGCTGAATCGAGACCTGTTCTGTATCACTCTGTTCTCTCCTTTTCCCTCTCCCTCAGTGATTCGCTCCAGTACTCACAATAACTCAATAACTCATTTCAGCAGTTGTCCACATAAAACACGCATCCATTTTTCATCCGAGTCCTTGGTGAGAGCCGAGGCAGAAAATTCCTTTAGATTCGCTCTATGCATACTGTATTCCTAAACTACTGAATGAAGTAAAAGTTAGAAATAGAAATGAATTAATTAATTGATTTTATACTTCTGTCCGTGAAATAAACGTAAAAAATCCTGTTGGAGGCAGGAGGGATGATTTGAATATTTGTTTATTCATGTCAATATATAACATAAATATTGTAAAATTTGTATAATGCTTGAATTAAATATGATTTTATATGATTAAAAATATAATTTTTATTGTATTTATTTTTGATGATAATATTTCTTTATTTATATAATAGCATAGCATTACATAAAATAAAATAAAAAATACATTAAATACAAAAATAGTAATTAGAATTCAATTCATGTTAATTCTAGTATTATTATTATTATTATTATTATTAATTTTATTATATATTTTATTTATATATGAAAATGTTTAAAATAGCATTACATAAAAAAAACTAAATTATTAAAAAATTCAAAAAATAAGTAATTAAATGCATGTTAATTCTACTATTATTAATGATTATTATTAAGTATAATAATTATATATTATATATTTTATTATATATGAAAATGTTTAAAATGTATGAGTGTGCAAAATAGCATTACATAAAATAAAAATAAAAAATAAATTAAATACAAAAATAATAATTATAACTAATTAAATGCATGTTAATTCTACTATTATTAGTAGTAGTAGTAGTATTTATATTAATTTTATTATATTGTGTATTTTATTATATATGGAAATGTTTAAAATGTATTTGTGCAAAATAACATTACATAAAATAAAAAGAAACTAAATTAAATGCAAAATAATAATTATAAGTAATTTAATGCATATAAATTTTATTATTATTATTATTATTATTATTATTATTTTATTGTATATGAAAATGTTTAACATTTATGCGTTCGCAAAATAGCATTACATAGAATAGAAAAAAAACTAAATTAAATACAAAAATAATTATAAGTAATTAAATGCATGTTAATTCTATTATTGTTGTTGTTGTTGTTGTTGTTGTTGTTGTTGTTGTTGTTGTTGTTATTATTATTATTATTATTATTATTATTATTATTATTATTATTATTATTATTATATATGAAAATGTTTAAAATTTGAGTGTGCAAAATAGCATTACATTAAATAAAATTAAAAAATAAAAACTAATCACAAAAATTGTAATAAGTACTTCAATGCATGTTAATTCTATTATTAATATTATTAATATTTTTTATATAATAATTTTATTATATATTATACATTATACAATTTTGATGTGCAAAATAGCATTACATAAAAGAAAATTTAAAAATAATAAATTAAATACAAAAATAATAATTAAGTAATTAAATGCATGTTAATTTTATTATTATTATTACTATTATTATTATCATTATTATTATTATTATTATTATTATTATTAATTTTATTATATTTTATTATAGATTTAAACTAAAAAATAAAAACTTAAAGTAATAGGTAATTAAATGCATGTTAATTCTATTATTATTATTATTATTATTATTATACATTTTATTATATATAAACGTTTCAAATTTATGAGTGTGTAAAATAGCATTACATAAAATAAAATTACAAAATAAAAAATAAATTAAATACAAAAATAATTAAGTTAAATTAAATGCATGTTAATTTTATTATTGTTATTATTATTATTATGTAACTTGCTTAAATAGATATAATAATGTTTAACCCATACACACTAATGCAAATGTGTCACAAGCATATAAACTCCTCCACCAATGTTGAGAGACCTTCACGTCAGACTGCTGTTCACCTTGATCCCGACTTATTTTGGTTTCTGTCTCTGACAGTCCCAGAGAAACAACACACAGTTATATTGACCTTTTTGCCCTCTCTTCTGTAAATAGCAGGCCTGCATTGTTTGTTTGGTCATTGCTGACATCTGAAGTGTCATTCATCCCAACAGCCCGCTAACGTTGTTGGGCTTGAGGTGCTGTTAGGGTCAGGACCTGATTGGATGCACAGAAAACACTGAAAAAATAACTGGAAATGTGTGTCTAACTTTGTTCCTCAATACTGCTCGATGGAGAAGATGTGTTTTCCCTCTCTGATAATGTTAACAAAGCAAAGTCTTACATACGCATCATTTGCATAATTTAAACTTCAATCACAGAAGCAAATAGTCAACAGGCGCATTTCACGAAAACAACAAAAAGCGACTTCCTGTGCAGCAGGAGTGATTTGCATGCAAACAGGTGGAATATAAATGACAGGCAATCAGAGACAGGAAAACAGAGTTCGAAATGAAACAGAGGAAAGGTGCAAAAGAGCAGAATGATGGCATCTTCACTGGCCATCTCTAATCACACTCAATAATGAGTGAGAAGGAGAGAAGGCTGATGATGAGTTAAAGAGTAAAAAATTTATATTTCAATATGCTTCCAAATTTTGATGATATTCAGCATATAATTAATATTTTTGCATTTGCTTTCAAAAATATAAAAGGGTAGCAAATATGTACTTTCTATCAATAGAAAAACAGCTGCTGTTTACTGCAAAATCAGCAATTGTTACAAAAAATAATTATATATTTAAAAATAAATATGTATACATATATGCAGCAAATACAGTAGGTATGCATATATATATGTATACAGTGACAGCTTACAGCTTTTTGCTAAATTAAACCTAAAGGAACATTTAAAAATAAAAAAGTATGCATTTAATATTTTGTTTTTCTACATTTATTTTAATAATTGCTTTTATTTGATGTAGAACTTCTAAACATTTAATCATGTAAAATCACATATTTAAAATATTGATAAAATGCATATTTTAACATACTGTATATGTTAAAAAAACAACTTTTATATTATTTTTTTAAAGCATATGCTTTTAAAAAAAATATATAAAATGTATGTGTGTGTGTGTGTTTTTTTTTTTTAATGGCAATAATGGCAAAACAGCTATTGGTTTTACAAAGTAATAATAAAGGAAATTAACACTGGTGGGAAATAAGAAAGAAAACTTATTGTTGATTGATTGCACAATTATTGTATAATTTGTATATTTTTTTATTGGTCCCTTTAAGTACTTTTTAATTAGTTTAAATAATTTTTAAGTGTCTCATTTGTTATTTTTGATGATATAATTCAAAATAAAAATTATTATTATTATTATTATTATTATTATTAATTAAACAGTTTGTGTCTGTTTTAGTTATTTTAAAAAATATATGTATTTATTTATTTAGATATTTATTTATATATATATATATATATATATATATATATATATATATATATATATATATATTTATTTATATATATATATATATATATATATATATATTGTTTGTTTGTTTGTTTGTTTTTAAGTATTTGCCTATACATACACTACCAGTCCAAAGTTTATGAACAGTAAGATTTTTAATGTTTTTTAAAGAAGTCTCTTCTGCTCACCAAGCCTGAATTTATTTGATCTAAAGTACTGCAAAAACAGTAAAATGTTGAAATATAAATGTTTGAATATATTTTAAAATGTAATGTATTCCTGTGATGTCAAAGCTGAATTATTAGCATCATTACTCCAGTCACATAATCCATACATCTGAATTACATAAATCTGAAAAAAAAACTTTTTCCTAAAAGTGCCTTTCTTACTTTTTTGTCTTTCTTTCCGTCTGGTTTTTCAAAACACAATCAGAAATGTAATGAATCTTGTTAAAGCAGTCTTCTGCTTGATTGAACATCGATCAGTTGCCTGTTTAATGCTTTCATGGGCTTCAGTTTTCAATTTGACATAAATGCCTGTAATTTAGACTAATTACTCTAATGATCTTTAGGAAAAGGCCTTAATCTCACAAAAGACATGCTAATATCCAGCATGCAGTAATTTCCCATCCACTGAATTCAGCAGAGGCCGAGTTGAGCTGCATTCTCCACCATTTTCTTGCTTTTGATTAAAAATAAATTGGATGTTTGCGTTCGTGTTTCATGACCCTAATTTGGATCTTCATATTGGCTTATCAGACACATTTGATGGTGTGATGTCACCAGAGGCAGAAAAGCAGCCGCAGGAATGATTTGAGCGGTTGTAAACAAGCGTTTGTGTAATCAGGTGTAATAACCCTGGAGTAATTGTGTCTCACAAGTGTTATCTGCAATTTTCTCTTTCTGGATGAGTCTTATGAAAACGTCTCTAGGTCATGTTTCACCTTAGCATTAATACAGAGAAAATAAGTCTCTCAAAGAAAATTAGTTTTAGGACTGTTCTATGACAATTAAGCATGATTTTAAAGCCTTATACCCAACATTTTTATTTTTGATAATTTTCTGCTTGGTGTCCATTATGATTATAAGCAGTACAGCAAATATTAACAAATAAATAATTTCTATCTTTAAATGTAAAGATATACGTTTATATAAATATATTTTACTATATATATATATATATATATATATATATATATATATATATATATATATATATATATATATATATATATATATATATATATATATATATATATATCTATAGATATATATCTATAGATATAGTCTCTTACATAAACTGAATAATATATAATAATTATGTTATAAATTGAAATTATTCTATAGATTTTTTTATGGGATTTTACCAAATAAATGGATTTATTTCATAATTTGTCATTATTTAATTATTAATTCAATTAATTATAGTTATTATAAATAGTAATCAAATTCCTAACTTCATCATCATCATTGTATTATTATTATTATTATTATTATTATTATATATGTAATTATTTAATTATTAATTAAATTATTTAATAATTGGATAATTAATTTATTATAATCTGGTACGTTTAATTATTGCTTTATTGAATTCATTAATTTATTTTATTTAGAGTACTTTGGTCCCCCATATTATAAATATTAATAATTATGTGTATTATTTTTCAATCATATTCATAATATCATAATTTTATATTATTATTATTATTATTGTTGTTGTTGTTGTTGTTAATATTGTTTATGATCATAAATATTAAAATAATAATGATTATTATTATTATTATTATTATTACTAATAATAATAATCATCATCATAATAATCGTAATAATAAAATAAATATAAATTGTTTTAGTAGTAGTAGTAAAAATAATAATAATAAAAAATAAAGAATTAATAATGATAACAATAATAATAATAATAATAATAATATTATTAAAGGCGGGCGTACACGGTGCGATTTTTGAGGTCGTACGAGCTCGCATGCGATTTTTTTGGTTATCGGAGGAAATCGTCTCTTCTCGTATGGTCGGGGCTCGTATGGTGTGTGAGAAATTACGAGACGAGCAGAGTGCCTTACGAGCACTTCCCGACCTCACGATCATTTTTAAACATGTCAAAAAACTTCGGGAGCTGTCGGATTGAAAGCGTGACGTGTGTGCTGTTGAACGAGCCGATTTGTTGAGCAAACTGGAAATTTAGCTATAGTGGTGGCCAACTAGCCCCCTCGACGTGCATAATACTACGTTAAAACATACATTACAATACTGTACAGTGCTGTAGCATTGCAGTTCCAATGTCTTTAATGCATATGCTTGTTAGCACTGCTGTAGAGGTGAAGTTTTGTCAAGTTTGCAACCAGTGTACACACGCAAGGGTGATCAGACGGTTCCTGCATGTGTAGCAAAGAGTCACGGCTCATATTTTTTATATGCAGTTATGAGATAGACAGAGAGCAGTTGAATTTAACAGTACATACACAGTATATTATACACAGGCTTTCTCTCAGATTTCATGGGCAAACAATCTGATCACCCTAAATATACAGAGACACACTGCATGATTTAACATTTTACTGTTAAATTTTACCGAAAAGGATCTCTTCCTCGGAGTCCATGTTTTTGGCGCGGAACTTCGTGAATGTGATTGCCTCGGAAATCGGCAGGTTTTAAAATCGTGCCGTGTACCACTGCGTCCGTAAACAAAGTCACTCGTGAAGTGTGCGTGGCCATACGGTCTTCCGACTGTCCGAATTCGCACCGTGTACGGCCGCCCTAAGTGAAATTCTCAAATCATTTGGGGCATTTGCATAAACTTAGCCTCTATGTTAAGACAATGTCTTAAGAACTAGTCTGACTGCTAACTAGCAGACAGTTAGTCTTATTTTCAACTTAGTTCAATTTAGACTAATCTGCATTTTTATGTAACTGAATTGAAAAAATAGTCTTAAGACTAGTCTTAACCTTTTTTGCAACCAGCCTGTGTATCTGGTTTTGACTTGATGTTTTCCCCAGGCTTTCTTGTGAGTTGCAGTGGTTTAGCTCTACAGCTGAGTTGGTTCTCCAAACACGCTGTGTTATTTGTTCTCTTTACTTCCTGTTTTCCTCAAGCTTGTTGTAAAAGCCTACAGTATGTGTCAGAGGTGTGTGAGCTTAAAGAGCGCGGCCTAACCCCGGCTATCAGAGTCACTGCTCTTCTTTATTCCGTCTCCTCTGATCTATCTGTGTGACCCGACCGGCCGCAGACGCTGATGAGCTGTGCTTTGATCCTGCAGCAAGATGTGATCAAGAATAGAGAAAACCCTCTTTTGACGTGTTTGTTGTTGAGTCTCTTTACAGGTTCAGGGTGTTTCTGATGCTCTGTGTTTGTGATCATGCCCGGTTGTTTTGTTGTAGAAGAGTGTGTGATGCTTATGGAAGAAGGGTGTTTGTCAGGAAACTGAAATCATAATAATGATAAATATTTTTTTTAAAAGTAATTATAATGATTTATTGTTAGAATTTAGTGATTTATGATAATAATAATACTATTTTCTTGTTATTAATCATGCTTAATATTATTGTTTATACTTATAAATATGAATAATTATAAATATCTATAATTATTATAAAGGTAACACTTTAGGTAACACATTTGTAATTATGCAGTATGCATTTATGAAAATAAAGTCAAAATGCAAAAATAAAAATATAGCTGCAAGCAGCGATTAGCGGGGTTCAAGTGCTTTAAGGGATTTAAGCACTGCTCTGAGAGATTTTCTTTAGCCGCATTTAGCGCGTTTAGCCGCCAAGCTTGCTAACTAGCACATTATTAGGAAAGGTGATTGCAGAGATGCATAAAAAAACCCCTTATACTCACTTCTGCTGTAGGGGAAACTGGATCACGAATGATTTGCATGAACATAGACACATTTATGTAGATTGGGAAGCGCATTTGCTTCACAAACAAACGTAATCTACTGCATGTTCAGCGGCTCAGATGTCGGGAGTAAATGACGACCACTATGTTTATTATTACATCCAGCAACACAACACCTCAATCGCTCAATCTAAGATATTCTTGTCTAACTTACATCCCTGCTCTGGCATCCCTGCTCTGGCATTTTTAATCACCTTTCCTAATAATGTGCTAGTTAGCAAGTTTGGTGGCTAAACGTGCTAAATGCGGCTAAAGTAAACAAGCTCTCAGAGCAGCACGTCACTCCACAGAGTAGAGAGGGGCGGTGCGAGCAGAGCTCATTTGCATTTAAAGGAACAATCCCTCAGAATGGGATGATTTTTGCAGAGCTTATTTTGACAAGGTAAAAAAAGGGTGTTGTTTTACAAAACCATTGAGAATTTTTAACCAAAGTATATTATAGACTTTTCTTTAAGACCCTAAAGAATCATGTCAACTTGTGGAAAATGGGCATCCGATGACCCCTTTAAAACCATACGCAAAAGTTCCTTTTAGGCCTAAGTGTTCTGTAGGCTGCTGATTTTTGCTCGTGTTATTCAGCTGCATCAGAAAGCTTTGTAAAAATACAGAATAAAAATGTTTCACTTAATTTTTGACTTTTTTATGCTATTGGAATCAAAACTAGGAATCATTAAGAATCAGAATCGAAAAGCAGAATCAGAATCTAAATCGGAATCGATAAAATTCAAACGATATCCAGCCCTATTCTGTACTACGTGCTTGAACCCCTAAAAACAAAAATCTCCATTTTCCACACGTTGATATGATTCTTTAGGGTCTTGAATAGTCTATAATATACTTTGGTTAAAAATTCTTAGTGGTAGTATAAAACAACACTGTTTTTACCTTGCCAAAATCAGCTCTGCAAAAATCATCCCGTTCTGGTCGAGGCTGCTTTAAATGCAAATAAGCTCTGCTCACCCCGCCCCTCTCTTTTCTCTGTGGAGTGACAAGCCTGTTTACTTTAGCTACATTTAGCTGCATTTAGCCGCTAAACTTGCCAACTAGCATGTTATTAGGAAAGGCGATCGCAAAGGTTCGTTAAAAAAAACAAAACCTTATACTCACTTCTGCTGTAAGTGAAGCTGGATCATGAATGATTTGCGCAAACACAGGCGCATTTATGTAGATCGGGAGGCGCATTCCCTTCACAAACAAACGTAATCTACTGCATCTTCAGCGGCTCAGATGTTGGGAGTAAATGACAACCACTACGATCATTACTACATCCAGAAACGCAACACCTCAATTGCTCAGTTCTTGTCTAACTTGCATCCCTGCTCCGGCATCAAAACATGGAGGTCTGACTGTGACAGCTGATCTGAGGTCACATCAGCATCCGATGATCCCTTTAAAATAGTGTTCATTTTCATTGCACAATAGATTTTCTTTCGTTTGATTTTGGGGTGAAATATGAACATGTTTTTGGCTGGTTCATCCAGTGGCATTTCAGTGATCTGTGACATTTTGAGCTGTGTAACATTTTCACATCAACTCGTAAAATCAGACGCTTGTTAACAAACACAAGCAGCTGGCAGTCACTCAATCCACACATTTGCTCTGGATGTTTTCTCTTCCATCACTTCAACTCTATTATGTGCTATTCTTCTCTAGCAGCATGTGCTTCTTCAACTGCATGTCAATATCAATTAATTCAGCAGTTCCTGCTCATTAAAGCTGTCGTCAATTTAAACGGACCGGACATTTCTCCATAGTTCTTTTTAAGATGCCATCTTATTGTCTGTCGTCTAAAATTTTAATATTACTCAACCCACTGTGTGGTTTTAAAACTTTAAAGCGGTTATAATCTGGGTATATTTGTTGCACCTGTTTGCTCTCATGTGCAGTGTATTCAGTTTTCAGTTGAAAAAAAGGATTAGATGTAATTTGTCTCAAAAGAAAATCATGTTTGAGATTTCACAGAGGAAGAAAAACTATTATGGAAAATACGACTGCTTTTAAATATGCATGCAAATTTCATTTGACTGTTTAGATGGAGTCCTTTTTATTTGTGCGTGTCAGCGCCGCCCTCAGAAGCCCTGGATCACTTTTCCTTTGCAGTCCGTGAAAAATCACAAATTATTTTGCTTGTCAGTCGGTGTGATTTGCTGTGATGCAGATGCTCCCTGAGCGATAATGATGCTGACATTTGCATTCTGTAGTGCCCTGCTACTTAAACACTTACTGTGTATGTGTTTTTGTGTGTGTTTGCATGCTTTTCTTTTTTTATCTCTCACTCTCAATTACAGAAAAGTCATAAATGATTTTATGGCTATAGCACTGAAGAAAATCTGTAGTATTTATTTATTTATTTATTTATTTATTTAATATGTAAAAATTTTAAAATTGAAATCAGATATCCTTTTTTTAAACATTATTATTACAGTGTCTTATAACCACTATGCAAAATAAATTTTAAGTTGTTAAACAAACCATCATGATGTATAAATATTTGAACATTAAATCATATCTTTGTTTTGGTTAGGTGTTTTGTGACAGTTAAGTTTTAATTTCAGAAGCAATAAATTGTACATTATTTATTTTTAAATTTAATTTAATTTAAAAAAAACTTAATTATGGAAGAAATATATAAACGAAGAAATTAATAAATATAAAATATATAAATATAAAATATAAATATAAAACATGTTTAAAATTTATTTAGATTTCTTTAATCGTTTATGTAATTATTTAATTAATTATTAATTGAACTAATTATTAATTAGATACTTATTTCAGAACAAACTGGTACATTTAATTGTTGCTTTATTGAATTCATTATTTAATTATTTCATTTAGATTACTTTGGTCATCCATATTATAAATATTAGTAATTATATGTATTATTATTATCCATTGTTATTATTAAGCATATTCATAATATCATCGTTTTTTATGAAACAAATGCTTCAATTTCAGAAGCAATAAATTGTGTATTTAATTTTAAATTGAATTTTAAATAATAGAATAGTGTCAAATGTGAAAAACTTAATTGTGGAAGAAATATATAAATGAAGAAATTAAGTCTAAAATATATACATATATTAAATATAAAAATTATATTAAAAAAAAACTAAAAAAAAATCTCTAAAATAAAAATATTTAAATGCGTAAAATATATATATATGTAATGTCATCTTTTAAAATTGTGTAAAAGATAAACAGATTAAATAACATAGAATAAATTTAAAAATGTAAAACCAAAAATGTCATGATGCTTAACTGTTAAAATTTGTCATTTGTCTTTGTTGTATTTATTAATTTAATTTTTTTGTCGTTACATTAAAATGTAATTGTCATGAAAATAATGTCACGATGCAAGGCTTTATTTTCTTGTAAGAAAAAATATTTTCTCAATTTGTAAATATACATGAATATAGTTTGACATCAAAATATGATTTCCATGTTGCTTCATTTAGATTTTTCATGAACTTAAACACCACAGCTCTTTTGAAAGAATTGCATCACAGATGCTTTTACTTTCTCACTGATGGTCATTTGAATAAGTGGTTGATTAGATTAGGCTTAGACGAATAGATTGTACTGATTATTGCTTGTGTTTTTGTCAGATATGGAGTCAGCGGAGAGGCTGGTGACCCCGACCTCCAGTCAGTCCTCCATCAGAGCTGCAGCAAACCCAGAAACCTCACCAACAACAACACATAGCAAGAGCGGTAAGAAAACACACAGCCATATCAAACACAGAGTTCAGTCATAAAAAAATGAAATTTATGGTATAGCGTGAAAATATCGTGCAATTTGGCATCAAAATAAAACTAAAATGCTTTGGCATTGTACAGTGGAATGTACTTTTCAAAAAAAAAAAAATAAATAAATAAGTACAAATAATAATAATAAAATTCTTAAAACTTTTTAAATATTACATCTTAATAAAATATTAATTAATTTGTTAGTATTATGCCTTCATTTAATTATCACCAATAATAAATTTGTATTTAATCATAAATTTAAACAGACAAAAGAATTTCAGGAAATAAATAAATTAATAAATAAGGAATTTTAGAACAAGTTTAAAAGATTTTGTAGTGCCATAAGAATATCTTTTGCATTAAGTTGTTGTAAAATTGAATAAATTAATTACACATGCTTTTCAATGACCAAAATGTAAACATTTAAATGGAAAAAGCTGAATTTGGGAAAAATAAAACTGAATTTAGGGGAAAAAATAAAGCAGATTTAATAGGGCCATAAAGTGTTAAATTGTGTAGATTTCATAATTTTTGATTGCCAAAACCATTCAAACTGAATTCAGAAAAATTTAAATGGGAAGAAAAAAAAATAATTTGGGAAAAAATAAAGAGCTACTTTGTTAATAAACACCAACATGAGGCTTCTTGTTCTGGTTTAGCTTGTATTAAATGATCACCAATCAGTGTCCTTTTTCTAAACACTTTATATGCTGCCGTGTGAACATCTATTGTTGATGCAGATGCTGTCAGATTAGCCTGAACACAAAATAATATGCAAATTTATAAATTGTGATTTGTGCATGTGTTTTTGCTGTCTCCATGTCTCTTTGTTCTCTCTCATGATAAGAAATGCCAAGAGAGAATCTGTTGTTGTTTTTTCATGCAATTACTAGAGCTTTTCTCTCTCACTGATGAATAATGTATTTGAATTGCTCTTTTCACACACACAAAAACAATCATAAACAAAGATATTTTGCCTCTGATAGCCTGTTTTGATCAGAGTAATGAATTTAAAGCAAAAGTCAGGTGTATATGTATGATTATGTTCACAAAAGTAAATTTCACTTATATCACAGAAGTAAATAAATCCATACTTGCAAAGTTTATATTTTTTAGCTATTTTTTTTTTTTTAAGTTCGTATTTTTCTCAGACCATATTTAAAATAAAATCTGCTTGAAATTTTGAAGATTTGCAAGATTTTTTTTTTAACTGAAAATTAAGCGCATTTTATCCCTCAAATTCTTGTTACTGTAATGAAATTATAATTTATAATAACTTATTCTCATTGCTGTAAAGTGACATTTAAAATTCACTTAAATTTTGAAATATTAAATGTCTTTCAAAAATTGTTTTTTAATTAATATTTTTAAAGTTTACATTTAAAAAAAAAAGTAAGATTTTTGAGAAAAAGAAAAAAATATATAACACCTTTATACATTTTTCTAATATTTTCTTGAGCAAGAAAAAAATATATAGGCTTGTAATGACTTTTGGTGAAATAAGTTATGGGAAAATGTTTATTTCTGGCTGAATTATTGAAAAAATAGTGAGCAGTAAAACAAATAAATTTTACATACTTTTTTTTTTTTTTTAACTTCTTTTCTCTTGGCCGGCGATTTTGATTATTCCGCCACTTGGAGTGCATTAATATTTAAAGGCTATTTGCAGATGTCATTGCCTCTTGCAGTGCAGATGAGGGGAGACAGCAGGAGGGGATGGAGACTGGCCTTTCGGCCGTTTCTTCCAGCCATTTATTTTCGCTGTCTCGTCCTGTATCGACGGGCCTAGCCTCAAAGGAGCTGACGCTAAATATGCAGCTCATTAGAATGAGATTCAAAGCAAAGATGTGTCTTCTTTTTTGCCTGTAAACGGCCATCACAGCAGTGCGGGGAACAAGGCTCTTTTTTTTTTTGTCTCTTTTGAAGGGAATTTTGCCTGCGTCCAGCTTTTGTGCTCTTACTCTATTCTCTGCGAATCCCTCAGGAGTTTTAGCAGTAAATGACTTCAGGAAAAAGAAAAGCCCTTAGCCCACTTAAGCAGCGAAGAAAAAGGGGAATTCATTGGTTTAGTAAATGTAGTTTATAGAAGTGATGTGCATTACTGAAATATAGTGCCGTTGATCGACAATGCTAAAAACCAGCATTACTGTGCATTTCATACAAATTGAGCATGGTAGGGCTTCACGATTAATCAAAGTAAAGCCAAAATGATATTAGGTTGGTGCAATTATCAATTGCACCAACCTAATTATTACATTTTTTATTTCTCTCTCAGGTCATTTGTTCCAGATGATTGGAAATCAGGGTTTGGGAATTTCTTCTGTTTCTGGTGCCTTTCCCATGATCAATCACCCGGTCTTCAGTCTGCACTCCTCTTCTCCTGTCCGCTCTGAATTCGGAGGTCTGGGAACTCTGGGAACTCTGGGAATGTCGGCCGCTCTGGCCGCCCGCTCTCAGATCGGAGCTTTACCAGGTATGTTGGGCAGAAGTCGTCATTAGCTTCAGGTGTTTCTTCACAGGTACAGTCTCATATAACAGATTTACAATTATTATTATTATTATTATTTAAATTATTTTTCCTGAACATTAGGCACATTTTACCCCCAAATTCTTATCATAATGCTAAATAAATAAAATAATTCTCATTACTATAAAGCGACATTTAAATATTTATATGTCATGGTAGTATTTCTTGTTTATCTTAATTTTAATTAAAAATGTTTCAGTTTATTTTTATATACATGTTAATTTTTATATACATATAAAAATAGAATTCTGCATTTATTCATACACATAGACATATATAATATTTATAATTATTAATATGTGTAATGTAGTATAATATATATTATATTATTAAACACATCCTGTTGGACCGTACGGTTTATAATACTACCAGAAAACTTTTTTTTATTCAGAAACATGTTTAATATATTTAAATTAATTTTGATATTTAAATATTCATACATCATGGTAGTATTTATATATATTGATTTAAATTTAAAAATGTTTATTGTATAATAATAATGCATATACATAAAAAATAGAATTGTTCGTTTATTTATACTTCATACTAATATAATATAATGTAATATAATATAATGTATAATGTATATGAATTGTTAAATATTTTATATGTATATAAATGTCATGTATATAATACTTAAAATTATTTAATAATCTAATATTTATAATTTTAATTATAATTGTACATTTAATGTATCACTATAATATGTATGTATAATATATGTATGTAATATAATATATTTATATTATTGAACACATTCTTTTGGACTGTAATTTTTATAATACTGCTAGAAAATGTTTTCATTCAGAAACATGTTTAAGTGGAATATACAGTATTATAATGTATCACCTTAATGTATTTTAGATTTTTTACATTTTTTTTCTGTCTTATGTCAAGTTAAAATGTTATATAAAATAATATATATCAGTATATCAGTAATAAGAATCACCATTGAGAATATTTGCAGTTGCAAAAAGTAAAGAAAATGCAGGGAAAAAAACTACATATCGCACTATAATCTTTTTTTTTTTTTTTTTTTGAGAAGGGGGGTTGAAATGTGACCTGGATGTGTTTTTGTGGGCACATGGGCAGCATGTTTCACTTTTATGGTGCTTTCCATCAGTCCGGCGGTCCATGCTGAAGCCGTGACATTTATAAAGACCTGAATGCTTCGGGTCAGAGCTTTGCTTTAACCTCCTGCAGCGACTTCAGCTCCTCACAGACTTAAACACTTCATGACACGCAATGTTTCTTTTCTGAACAAGATTGTTGCTGTAAAAAAAAAAAAAAGGGGATTGCGCAAATCTCAGTTCCCAACTTGAAGGACAATCATACACTGAAACTGTCAAACAAACCAAAAGTGATGCTTTTAAAGTTGTTTCTTGTATTCATACGATGTAGGACATGCTTTACTATTTGTCATAAAGTGGATGTTTACAGAACTGTGTGTTTTCAGCCAGATCTGTAAGCCATGTGTGAGCCAGCTATTGGCGTGTGATGTCTGTTTTAGATTTACCATTTTCAGCGTGTTTATAATGAAGGACTGAAATGACAGTAAAGCGCCGCTGTTAGGAGATCTGAGGAGTTGGTGTGAAAGCAGACGGCTGTAATCACAAGATGGATTTTCGCTGGCTCTGAACCATTTAGCATCACTCACTGACTGTTTGTATAGATTTGTTTGCTCACTAAGGATTTATGCGCTAGTTTGGTTGTGGTTATGGCACAGTTGAGGATAAATTAAAAAGGTTTTTGTGCTTTTTAAGGCCACTTGAGGTGCTTACGTGTCTTGTCATTGATACGAAGAGAACAATACACAGAAACAGCACTTTTTGGCTGTAACATTATACAGTATGTTGCATGTCTCTTTATTTTGCATGTAAATATAACTTATTTAGCATAGCTCTCCATATATTTACATACATACACTACCAGTCAAAAATTTTTGAACAGTAATATTTTTAATTTTTTAATTTTTTTTTTTTTTTAAGTCTCTTCTGCTCACCAAGCCTGCATTTATTTGATCCAAAATACAGCAAAAACAGTAAAAAAATGTTTAAATATTTTTACTATTTAAAATAACTGTTCTCTATTTAAATATATTTTAAAATGTAATTTATTTCTGTGATTTCAAATCTGAATTTTCAGCATCATTACTCAGTCATGATCCTTTAGAAATCATTCTAATATGCTGATTTGCTGTTCAAGAAACCTTTATTATATTATATTATATTATATTATATTATTATCTGATATAAAATGTTTTTGTAACATTATACATTATGCCATTCAAAATTTTGGAGTCAGTATAATTTTTATTTTTTATTTTTTGGAACGGAATGATAGAAATTAATAGTTTTATTTAGCAAAGATGCTTTAAATTTATGATAAAGACATTTTATAATGTTACTAAAGGTTTCTATTTCAAATAAATACTGTTCTTCTGAACTTTCTATTCATCAAAGAAACCTGAAAAAAATCTACTCAGCTGTTTTCAACATCATAATAATACTAAATGTTTTTTTGAGCAGCAAATCAGAATATTAGAATGATTTCTGAAGGATCATGTGACTGGAGTAATGATGCTAAAATTCAGCTTTGAAATCACAGAAATAAATTACATTTTAAAATATATTCAAATAGCAAACCATTATTTTAAATAGTAAAAATATTTCAAAATTTTACTGTTTTTGTTGTACTTTGGATCAAATAAATGTAGGCTTGGTGATCAGAAGAGACCTCTTTAAAAATCATTAAAAATCTTACTGACCAAAAATTTTTGACTGGTAGCGAATAGTACACTCACATAAAGAAATAAACACTATATAGCAAATCTCAACTGCTTGATTGCTCGTATCATTGCAAAATGTAAACTATAATAGTCGCATTTAGATTCTGGGTGGTAAAAGGCATGAAGATATTAAGATATTTCAAACAATAACATCTGGAATATTCTGTAAAACTAAATAAATTTGACTTGATTAAATTTAGTTGATTTTGCGCCTATGAAAAGTCTTTAATGATCTACAGCTGTAACAACAGATGAAATGACAAAGAAAAGTTTGTAAAGGCTTGACTTGACAAATCCTTGCCTGAAAGTTAAAAAAAAAAGGTCAGAAATCTGAAGATTATTTGAGATTAAAAGATCTAGACGCCCGTCCTAAGAAAACCTTAAAGGGACAGTACACCTTTAAATGATTATTCTGTCACCCTCAACCAGACAGTTGATGGTAGCCATTAACTTCCATTGTATTTTTTCATACTGTGAAAGTCAAAGGGTACCATCAACTCTTTGGTTGCCAGCATTCTTCAGAATAGTTTATTTTGTTCTCAGAAGATGAAAAAAACTCATACAGGTTTGTAATGACATGAGGGTGAGTGAACAGTGACAGAATTTTTATTTCAACCCATTTAACTATTTCCTCAGATTGGTGGCGTTCTGCAGATGCTCAGGGTCAGGGGTCAGCAGCCTTTTTTCCTCATCTTCTGGGTCTGCCAGCATTATTCAACGCACCGTCCCTGAACCAAGAGCAAACCATCCTCCAGTCTCATGCGGCCAGACGCACTCCTGCGAAAGGTGCGTGAATTACCTCTCATATGCTCTGTTTGTATTTTTATTCCTTAAGGCAGTGAGCTTGCTGCCTAAATGACGTTTAGATGTCTATGTGCTATGAACATGAAGAGTGATGCGTAATATAAGCAAAATAAATACACTTTTACCCAAATACTAAGGAAGCATTGCTTTTATCCTTGTAAAATTAATTAGCAATTAATTCAAAACATCGGTCATAATTACATTCATATTCAGTTCTACTGTAATACAGCAGAACGCTTCACTTCAACTATTTCAGCTTTTGGCAGGTATTGTGTACTGTCATCTGGTAATTCAACAGATTTTATTCATGCATATTCTGGTCTGGGGAAAACCAATCACAACAAGCTGAATTTGCTTGCTATTTATTTTACTTAATTTACTTTTTTCTTTTTATATATTAACTAATATTTTATATAAATTATATAATTTGCAATTACATAAATATATTGGCAATTGCAAAAAATAACTCAGTAGTGAAAGATCTGGATGCATCAAGGTGAAGAAAATATTTATAATTGTTGCACAACTGGTTGTTACTGTAATGCAAAAACAATATCATTCTCATTCCTATAAAGTGACATTTAAATAACATTTAAATTTTGAAAGTGTCCGGATTTAATGTATCTGGATTTAAATAAAAAAAAAAGTATTGTATAATTTAAAATATTATGTATATTAATCTAAAATTGTTTATATATTAACATTGTTTTAAACATTTTTAACATTGATAATAAAAACCATTATTAATAACTGAGCATTAATAATAACTGAGCAGCAAATCAGCATATTAGAATGATTTGTAAAGGATCATGTGACACTGAAGACTGAAGTAATGATGCTGAAAATGCAGCTTTGCATCACAGGAAAAAATTACATTACAATAAAAAAACATTTATTTTAAATTGCAATAATATTTGACAATATTAATGTTTTTACTGTATTATGGAACACACAAATACATAAGAGACTACATTAAAAATATTTGAAAAATTGTAATGTTTCCGAAATTTAACATAATTTATACATATTAATTTTATATAATATATGTACATGTTGCTATATATTTATTACATTTTTTTTTTTAATTTTTCATATTAATTTTCTTACTTTTACTTCTAATAAAATCTATGAAGTCTGCAGACATGTGCATGTTTATATTATATTATATTTTATTTTATTTATTTATTTATTCATTTTTAAATGCAAAAAAGCTTTTACCACAACATTTAACCATGTTTTTCTTTCATGTTAAGTGGGTAAACAAGATTTGTTTTCTTTCACACTAACACACAGTCGCAGTATATGACATACTGATATGTTTACTGTGATATTTACTGTGAAACCATATCTAGCCTCAGGACCAGAACAGCCTGCTGATGTTTACAGTGTTTACCATACACAGTCACTTCGACATGTTAATAAACACATTTGAGATCTTATTTTGTCTGTCTGATGTTATATAAATGCATCTATTTACACATCTACTGTACTCGTGATGAAAACAATCCTCACTGATTAAACAAGCATCTCACATTCACTGCTTTTAGATGATTTGGTAAATGATCCTAAATTGTAAAACCTAGTTTTAAAGCGTTTTCTTGCTGTCTACTTGTTATATCAACAAAAATGGTTTGTTTCATACATGATATTTTCTGAAGCAGGACTGAATGGCTCTGTCAATGGGAAAACGAACTCAAGCTCTGCCTCCTCCACACCCTCTCCAGTCCTCATCACTCCAGATCAGACCAAGAGCCTCAAAACCATCCCAAAACCAGCATTAAACAAGCTAGAGGCAAAAACTAGACACGAAACAAAAGGCGAGGTAAAGACTTTTGCTCCTTTATGGATCATTTAATCATTATTTACACCCTTGTAAACCCATATGTTGTATATATATTTTATAGTGGAACTCAAATCTGAGTCATTTAGTTGACTTGTGTATTGTAAATAAGCAAATATTTTACACATGTATGCAGCATTCACATCAGTATGCAGTTTGAATGCTTCTGTTGACACTTTCTGTCAGAAAATATCATCCACCTTTTTTTGGGACTATTTTTAGTCTGTCATGTCAGCTGGATGGGTGGCAGAAAGGGTTGTTTGTGTAAACAAAGAAAATGTGTGTGTGGCCGCGGCTGTCGGCTGACATTGCTCTTCCTGACAGAAGCTGCGTTGCAAAGGGCCAGACGTCTCCATCAACAGCGACAGCCAATCAGCATCCAGCTCTGACAGCTCGAGCGATGCACTTAGCAGCTCTGACTCAGACGACCTGGAGGATGTTGACGACGACGACGACGACGATGATGATGATGATCAGAGTGATGATAGTGTGGATTCGGAAAAGTGCGGAAAAGATCCGAAAGGTATCCGTAAGGTATGTGTGTCAAAGTGTTGTTATTGTTAAATAAAACTATTAAAAACTGAAGCTGAATTAAAATAAAATGCAAGTATAACAGAAAAATGTTGCTTTTACAGCTAATGGAAATAAAATGTTTGAAATGCTAAAATAACTAAAACTAAAACTGAAGTAAAATAAAGTGGAAACCTATAACAGTAAGGTTTCTTTTGTTAAGATTAGTTCAAAATATTTATTACATGTTTTTTTTTTTTTATATTGCTAATTTCAACATTTACTCAAAAGTTTTAAAATCAAAAGTTATATCTTCTGATTATTTAATGCATCAGAGCTAATACATAATGAACTAACAATGAACAGTGGTAACATTATACAAATATTAATAAATATTGCAACAAATTTCTTATCCTAACAAAACTGCTCATTGTTAAATTAATGCATTAAATAAAGTTAACTAATGGGGCGTTGTTTTAAAAAGAAATTAGGAATAAATTTAAATAAAAAAAAAATGTTAAAAGCAAATAACAGAATTACTACGTAATAAATGAAAATTAAAATAGAAAATATGAAAATATCAGCTCATTTAAAATATTCATAAATATTATAATAGTACATGTAAGTAATGATAAAAATAACACAGATTAAATATATTGATCTTTTTATAATTTTGTTTAAAACACAAGTGCCAAAATTTGTTTTATTAATAATAATAATAATAATAATTATTATTATTATTATTATTATTGTTATTATTTAAAAACTATAATTATCATGAAAATATTAAAAATAAATCGTAATATTAAAAAATAATAAACATTAAAAATAATGCAACAGTAAGGTTCATTAGCTAACATTAGTAAACATGAGCTAAGAATGAACAATACTTATGGCATTTATTAATCTTAGTTAATATTAATGTCAGCATTTACTAATGCATTATTAAAATCAGTAGTTGTGTTTGTTAATGTTAGTTAATGCACTGTGAAATAACATGCACAAACAATGAATGACTGTATTTTTATTAACTAACATTAACAAAGATGAGTAAATGGTGTAATAAATGTATTGTTCATTGTTTGTTCATGTAAGTTAATACATTAACGAATGTAAACAAATGACACCTTATTGTAAAGTGTTACCTTAATCTAAAGTTGTGTATTGTATTTTTGATATTAAACTAAAAATGTAAAAAAGCTCATTCAAAATATTAATAAGTATTGTAATAGTATACAAATTGTACATTTAATAGTATTATTAATACTAAATTAACAGATGAAAAATATTAATCTTTTTAAAATCTAGTTTACAACACAAGTGCCAAGATCTTAAAAATGTAATCTCTGTGTTTAGGTTCATGTTTTTTTAAACAATTTTTATAATTGTTATAATATTTAAACATTTTATATCGTTGAAAAAATGGTAATATGCTGTTCTGAACATTGCCTTTGATTTGGTGGACAGCATTAAAAAATATTTATTAAATATTTGTTATTTTGAAAATGCTTTTATGAAATATTATTATTATTATTATTATTGTAAAAATCTAAAAATAAACTATTGATAATAATCATAATTATAATCATAACAATTATGAAAATATTAAAAATAATAAACAGTAATATTAAATAATAATAAAATTAAAAATAATGCAAAATTTAAATTTAAAGACAGACATTTTACCATTTATTTTATGCTGTCATTCTGCTTATTCAGGAGGAAATGCACAGAGACAGGAAGAAGAATTGCCTCACTGTAGGGCAGGATAAGCTGGATGTCCGGGGTTCACTTTCATCCCAGCTACCATCACAAATCCAGGCCTTCAGGCCGACAGAAGAGCCCAGTAAACACACCAGTGTCATTCAGGCCACAAGTCTAACAGTCAGCGCAAAACCGCTTGCACTAGTTACGCAGTGCCGTAGAGACAGAGATGCTCTGTCCCCTAAAAACCTGCCTGTCTCCCACTCATCCTCTCCGAAACCACCTTCCCTCACCCCGTCACCACAGCTTCTGTCTCAGTCTCAGTCTTCCTCTCCCACACTGCCCTCCTCCAAATCCATTCCTTCGCAGTCAGACCGTCTGAAGACGTGCAAGAATTACCTCGACGAGACCCTACTGACCATTAACAACATCAGCAAACTCAAACAGGTGACTTTCTCTGAAACACAATGAGATAAAGATCAGCATATTAGAATGATTTCTGAAGGATCATGTGATGTTGAAGACTGGAGTAATGATGCTGAAAATTCAACTTTGCATCACAGGAATAAAATATAAATGCAAGCAGCAGTTAAGGGGCCAAGCACAAAGGAGGCAAGATAAATCATGCCAGCATTTCTGGCAGCATCAGACCAACTGCATTAATGAGCAATTAAAGACGTATTTATTATTTTAAGCAAAACAGCTGAAAAATCAAATACAGTCACTATTAATATGATTGATTGAAACTGGTCACTGTTGACCAGTAGGTGTTGCTGTCAATATGTCAAAGCTTTGCAGAGATACAGCCTCAGAGTCATTTTGCCATCACGCCTCACATTTGTTGCGGAACTGTACAAACACAGTTTTGTCTATTGACGTGAAATCTATAACTTTTTGTCAACACAATCTGATGATGATCTGACTCGAATTTGGTGAAAATCAGACGGACTATCACGGAGGAGTTCAAGAAAGTAGGTTTTCAACATAAATCAAAATAGTGGACAGGAAGTTTCGTATTTTGCCACGAAATCCATAACTTTTTGCCAGCATAGTCTGAAGATGATCTGAGACAAATTTGGAGAAAAATGGGTGAACGGTTTAGTAGGTTTTTAACATTCGGCCAAATTTGGCATAATCGGTATTGATATTCTTGACATGAACCAAGGAACATATTCACAGTAGGCCAATTTAATCGAATGTTATTAGCATTTTTTGACATTTCTTTATAACCTTTTGGCCACAAGGTGGTGCTGCCCCCAAACATTTTGAGTACTGTCAGGGCATGGTGCCAAAGATGCATATAGAGTTTCGTAACGATACATCAAAAAATGGCTGACATGGGAAAATTGGGTATGGTTCGACTCGGCATGCTCCTCCAATCCAAAGAGACCACTTTTGTGATTTTTGGCCTGACCATTTGGAAGCTATAAGCAAAAAAGCAATTCTTTGTATCTCCTGACCACTAGGTGGCATTGCGCCGAAACACTGCAGGTAGCCTCAGGTCATGATTGTTATAACACACACCAAGTTTGATTTCAATACGCCAAACCGTTGCGGAGATACGGCCTCACATCTATTTTTGTGTGCTTTTTGTAGAATTTGTTTGTGCGTTATTCGAGAACGGTTTCATTAATCGACTTGAATTCCATAACTTTTTGTCAGCATGGTCCAAAGATGATCTGAGCCAGTTTAGGTGAAAATCAGACAAACCGTCTAGGACAAGTCCGAAAAAGTAGGTTTTTCAAACAATTATAATAGCGAAAAAACGAAACATTACGATCCTTGGTGTTCTCTGCATGAACCAAGGAATATATTGAGATCACTTTCATTACAATAGGCCACTGGTAGGGCTGCCCCCAAACATTTTGAGTACTGTCAGGGCATGGTGGCGAAGACACATACAGAGTTTCGTAAGGATATAATAAATGCGTTCATAAAATATAGCATTTTGCAAAAATGCCATTTTTGACACCAAAAATGGCTGACATGGGAAAATTGGGTATGGTTCGACTCGGCATGCTCCTCTGAATCCACACACCAAGTTTTGTCTCAATACGTCAAATGGTTGCGGAGATGTAGCCATTTTTGTGTGCTTTTCATAGAATTTGTTTATGCATTATTCGAGAATGGTTTGACTAATCGACTTGAATTCCATAACTTTTTGCCAGCATGGTCTGAAGATGATCTGAGCCAATTTTGTTGAACATCAGACAAACCATTTAGGACGTTTTTGAAAATGTATTCAGTCAAGGAATTTTCCTTCTAGACCTTACGGTTGAAAAGTTATTAGCATAAACATGAGTGAAATTTTGGACAAGTGGTGGCGCTAGAGAGTTTGAGTTAAAGACTCCAAACTTGCTATGGTTAATGTTGAGACCGTCCTCCATCAGTGTGCCAAATTTCACAACTTTCCCGCAAGCGGTTCTATGGGCTGTCATAGACTTCCAGAGCAGAAGAAGAAGAATAATAGGAACACCAACAACTGCACCTTCAGTGCTTGGCCCCTAATTACATTATTAAAATATATTGAAGTAGAACACACTTATTTTGATTTGTAATAATATTTCACAATATTACACACAATTGCTGTATTTTTAATCAAAAAATGCAATCCAACTGTTCTCACAAAACAATCCTCTGCATTTATAATAAAACAATCAATTCTAAATTGTTTTGAATATATTAGTTGCATATTTGTTTCAGCATTTGTGCATATGAAGACAGCATTCATTTCAATGAATGAGTCATAGTGAATGACAGATAAAGTAATTGCATCTCTCTGTCCTGTCAGTCATCACTACCTCAGGCCTTTCCTCCACCGTTGAGAGGTGCACAGGAATCACAGAGCAGCCAGAAACCTCCGTTCAACAATCTGTTCCTCCCTTCACTTCCTACTGAGAGCCTCCATCCCGGTGCAGTACAGGACGCTCCCCTGGCCCTCATTACCAAACCTCGCTCCCAGAGCTCACGTGCCCCTGATAAACCACTGCTGGCCGCCACCAGCCCCGCATTCAACACTCCCATCAACCTCACCACCACGGGTCGCACCTCTACCTCACCCGGTCTGACTCCCAGAGCAGGCCGAGGGAAGGGCTGTCAAACAGGGCAGACGATGCTAAAGAGCGAGAGGCTGTCATTGGTGGAGCATTTCAGGGGGGCGGAGTCTGAGCTCCCTGACAGTAAAGACTCTGATGACTCGTTAATGGAGGATGAGGATGAAAATGACGCTTCAAATGATAGTCTCTCAGGTCAGTGTGATGTTTGATTATTCAGATCAAATGTTATTGTTTAACACTGGTTAACTATGATTAATTAACGTGAACTAACAATGAAAAATGGTGTTAATGATAACATTTACTAATACATTATTAAAATTAAAATATTATACAAAAAAAACATGAAAACATAATTTTAAAAATATTTTTTTTTTTTTTTTTTTTTACAAACTGTAAATTAAGATGTGTGGGAAAACATTTTTATTTTAGTATAATTCATATACTGTTATAGATATAGTTTTGGTTAATGTTTTGAATTAGGTTTTCATTTTATATATATATATATATATATATATATATATATATATATATATTATTATTATTATTTTTTTTTTTTTTAATTTATGTTCAAGTTTTTGAACATTTGTTTTGTCATTATTATTATTATTTTAAACATGTCTGCATACTTTAATTAATATCTGTTTATTTACTGTAGTTTAAGTTTATTTTACTACAAGTTAAATTAGAAATGTTGGCAACTACCTCAAAATAGTTTTACTTTTACTTTAAATAAACATTTCACGAACTGTAACATTTTTATTGTAGTATCATACATGTACTGTTATAGATATAGTTTTTGTTAATGTTTGAATGAGGTTTTAATTTTATTTTTTATGTTTTATTTTAATTTTAGTTAAAGTTTGAAATTTTGATTTGTCTATTATTTGTATTATTATTATTATTATTATTATTAATATTTTAAACATGTCTACATAGTTTTTTTATTAATGTTTGTTTATTTACTGTAGTTTAATTTACTACAAGTTAAAAAAATTGGAAATGTTGGCAACTACCTCAAAATAAGTTTATTTTTATTTTAAATAAAATAAGTTGAATTTAAATGCTTTTAAAATAATGTAATTTTATATTTTAGTATATATTTTAGCTGATGTTTATTTCAGCTAACAAAAAGTAATTTTTTATACTTATGATTACATATGATTATCTATACATATGATTATCTCCAAAAAATGTTTGCACATTTTGCAACACATCAAAACTTTGCCTGTCATGATCCTAAATGAGAAAAAATTACATGCTGCATAATATAAATACACACAAAAATAAGTGTATTTTTCACATTTATATGTAAGTGTGAGTAAACGCACATTCTCATATTATTTTCTCTCCTGCAGACTCTAACAGCAGTTTAGACACTGATTCTGATGATGATGGTAAAGATGAAGAGATGGACACGGATTCAGAAATGGACAGAACGCCGCTCAAACTCACCAAATCCTCAGCGTCTGTGCTAGACTCCTCCCACAGCACTAGCCCCACCCCTCTAAATCTACAGGTTCATAAAACACCTGCCACAACCACACCAACCACTGTGACCAGCTCTGGAAATTCAGCCAATCACAGCCCAGCTTTCTCATCTTACAGTGTGGCCACACCCCCAGGTACTTCATTGTACTAGTGGTCGACCAATAGATTGCCATGGCTGATATATTGGCCAGTATTTGCCATTTTGTTTATTATTGCATCAGCCGTATTATATCTGCCGTCTTTGTAGGGAAAAGGAGAAGAGTCACAGATGAATGTGCACTGCGGAAACCTCTAGAATATGGGTGAGTTGTAACTTTCCAGCCTTTTCATTTTATATGCACCCTTCTTTTGTTTCTTTGCATGCATTTTAACTTTCTTTTACGCCCGGAACATACAAATTTTCTTCTAATTGTGCAACTGTATGTGTCAGAGCAATGCACTATAGTGGCGTTTTTGTAAACTGTTTTCTAGAATTAGTAAGTTAGTGAAAGTCAGCATATTATTAGCTTCCATTAACAAAAATGTACATAAGTACAGAGGACTGTTATTGCATCAGTAATGCAACATGCATAGAAAAAACATACAATAGGATTGAAAAAAGGTGAAGTAGTAAGGAACAGTACTATTTTAACCTGTTGTCAGGTACACTAAAAGTTACTTGTTAAAACACAAGGAAGCCAATATATTTATTAATGTAATGAGATTTATTTATATTTATTCTTTTTTAATTCCTTTAGCATATTAGTTTTTATTTGACACAAAAACAATGAGATTATAAAATGAATTATGGAAACTAAACATTAGTTTAGTTTAGTTTTAAAGCATAACTAAAGTTATGCTTTTTTTGTTCATTTTTTCAGTTTAAGTTATTTTTTTAATAACAAAAGTGCTGTACAAGTAGTCCAAAAACAAATATTTTATATTATTAAATATAGTTATTTGTTTTTTATTAAAATGATTGATTATTATTTTATAATTATTATTGATTATAATATTAATAGTTATTTTGTCATTATATAGTATTAATATTACATTTACATATTTATTTTCCTTAATATTACTGTTATTTTTATTATTAATTTATTATATTATGTGATATTTAAATAATATGTAAATGTAATATTTAAATTGCAACTTTCCTGCTTAAAGACACTGAAACATTAAAATACACTTAATATTATTAATTACTATTTTATAATTATTATTGATTATAATATTAATACATATTGTATCATTAAATAGTATTAATATTACATTTAAATATGTATTATTATTATTATTATTAATTTATTATATTATGAAATTTTGAAATATTAAACATTACATTTTATATTTGAATAGCAACTTTTCTGCTAAAAGACACTAAAAGATATTAAAATATACTTAATATTAAGTAATATTATTCATATGATAATAATTTGTAATATAAAAATAACACTATTGTTTTGCTTTTTAGTTAAGGTTTGCTTCATACAGTTATTTGGTAAAATTTGCACTATTATTTTTCTAAACTGAATGAACATTGAACTGAATGTGACTTGATTTGACTTATAAAGCACCTTAATTTATTTAAATGAGTTGAAAACCGTGATGAACATCAGCATTTAAAGCTGAAGTGTCTAAATGGATTGGAAAAACTAATGAATGTTACGACAAACAAGTTTTTTATGCCAATCAGCCTGCAAATGGCTTACTTACAGTTGTCTCATTTATGTATGACTTCACTTTCTGAGTCTTGAGCATGCCATAAAAACTCTTTGTGTTTGCAGATGGCAGAGAGAAACACGCATCATAAACATGTCTGGACGTTTACGGGGAGAAGTGGCGTATTACGCTCCATGCGGCAGAAAGATCAGACAATATCCTGATGTCATCAAGGCAAGAGATGATCATGTAAAACTTGTTGCTATTTATAGACCAATGCTGTCGTTCTATTTAATCTTACTTTCTCTCACCCGTCACAGTATCTGACCAGAAACGGGATAAGTGACATTACACGTGATCATTTTAGCTTCAGTGCTAAAATAAAGGTTGGTGACTTCTATGAAGCCAGAGATGGACCGCAGGTAACTTCTTCAGTTTTACTGGTCTATTATTCACGTCTGTCGAGTCAAACAGGCTCTGTACAGGCTGAACAAATGTGGTTTGATTTGCTATGTGGGAAAGTCACATTTAAAGTGTTGTATTTTTTTTACAATTGTTATTAAATGACTATTAAATATTAATAATAACATTTACATTATAAATTTGATGGGTTATTAGTGTTATCATTGTTTAAAAAGTTAGTCATAATAGAAAATTATTATTATTATTAGTAGTAGTAATAATATTAAAATAAAAAAGAAAATGTTAATAATAAAATAGCATTTATTGTTAGTAGTAGTATTAGTATTACTACTACTGCTAATATAAACAGTTTTGTGGTATTATGAGTCATATTAATACTATTAATACTATATATATATATATATATATATATATAATAGAAAAAAATAATAGCAACTAATAGTAGTAGTAGTAGTAATAGTAAAATAAAAAAGAAAACATTAATAAAATAGCTAACTATTATTATTATTAGTAGTAGTAGTGGTAGTACTACTACTACTAATATAATAATACTACTACTAATAATAATAATATTTTCTAAAAAAAAAAACATGCATTGCATAAAAAAATTATTTACTAAACTGTCATTGTGTGGTATTAAAGTGTGTTTTAATGAAGTAAAATATAAGTATATAAGTATATATAAAATTAATAAGTATATAATAAATATAATTAAAATAAAATAACCCATTTAAGCAATAATAATAATATAACAAATAATTGTAGAAATTATTATTATTATTATTGTTATTATTGTTGTTACTAGTAGTAGTAGTAATAGTAAAATAAAAAAGCATTAAGAATAAAATAGCTAAATACTACTAAAATGAGAAGAAGAATTTATTCTAAAAAAAGCATGCATTGCATAAATTCATTTGCCAAACTGTTGTTTTTCCAAGTAAATAATTTATTCTCTAATGTTTTTGTCTTCTTCAGGGATTACAATGGTGCTTACTAAAGGAGGAGGAAGTCGTACCTCGTATCCTAGCCTTGGAAGGTCGACGGGGTCGTCTAAAGAATGTTGAACCTCTGGGCAGTCCCGCCGCTGACCCCGCTCGCTCTCGCAGGAAAAGCAGAGCGCCTGACGAGAGTGAATCCGATGCTCTCAGCACATCCGAGGCCAAACTACTGCGCAAACTGGAGGCCCAGGGTACAGCTGACGCAAAACAACACACAAATGCACACGTTATCTTATCTGTTTTATCAAAAAAGTGGAAGTAAAATATTTCAAAGTGGAATTAAGAATTTAGAATGTTTTAAAAGATTTTGTTCACTCAGAATTATTGTTATTATTATTATTTTTTTTTTTTTTGAAGAATTGTCACATTTTCATTTGTTTCTGTTTGTCTTTCACAAATTAAGAGATCTTACATCGAAGCATAAAGTATTACATTTATAAAGTAAAATTTATAAATGTAGTAAAATCAAAAAATCTAATAAAAATAACAATAATTGAAAATAACTGAAAGAGATAATTCAGTGTCAGTTTTTTTTTTTTGTCTCGTTTTCCAATACAGATATTTAACACTTGAGATGCAAAATGAACAAAATTAAGAGAGTTTATGTTTAAAACAAGAGCTAATATGTCTCAATTTGGAATGAACTTGTTTACCCTTTGAATTAAATTGATTTTTCTGAGCCCAGATATTTGTCCCTTTTTTTAAATCATAAATTCGCTTCATTTTAATACATTTTTCAGAAAACAAGACTACTTATATATGATCCTGGACCACAAAACCAGTCTTAAGTAGCACTGGTATATTTGTAGCAGTAGACAAAAATACATTGTATGAGTCAATGGGTTTTTCTCCAGATTTTCAAATAGTCATATCTCGGCTAAATATTGTCCTATCCTAACAAACCATACATCAATGGAAATCTGATTTATTCAGCTTTTAGATGATGTATAAATCTCAATTTTGGAAAATTGACACTTATGGTTTTGTGGTCCAGGGTCACACGTGTCATTTTTTTGCATCTTGATATAAGAATCTGTGTTTCTCCTTTGATATTTGCTTATTATGTTCCCTTCGATTTATTCTCTACATTTTCTTTATTTGGTCTTAAAAAGGTCTTAAAGTCTTAAATTTACCTTTCGTAAAACTTGCATAAACTGTCTATAATTGGACTTGTTTTTATATTAAATGAGCTCTAAAGCTGTCCTGTATCTGTCAGAAATTGCGCGACAGGCGGCTCAGATGAAGCTGATGCGTAAGCTGGAGAAACAGGCACTGGCACGAGCAGCTAAAGAGGCCAGGAGACAGCAAGGTGAGCTGTTTTTTTTATATATATATAGTACACTTTATTACATAGTACATTTGCTAAACCCGCTTCATTGAACTTTCAGCAATCATGGCGGCAGAAGAGCGACGAAAACACAAGGAACAAATGAAGATTCTCAAACAGCAGGTCTGAAACGTCCATGTTTTCTTATGATGTTTCCTGTTTGTTTGTGTGTGTGCATGCATTGCTGCTTTTGAAACCTCAGAACAGGCTTTACCTTTATGGGTTGATGCATAAGATGCTGGTTGCTTCACCTTTCATCAGTGAAAATCCAGACCACAGTTCATTCTCGCTCATTCATGCTTTTTTTCACAGGAGAAGTTCAAGAGAATCCAGCAGGTCCGTATGGAGAAGGAACTTCGTGCCCGGCAGATTTTGGAGGTACCTATTAGTATTTAAAGAGTTAAGCTTGCAGCTAATAGTTTAATTAAAAATGATTTAAACTGAAGAGGAAAGTGGTAGAAAAGCTGACCGCTTTGTCATCAGTTTTGATAATTTTACTATTATTTTTTTTATTTTTTAGGTGCTCATAAATATATATAAATATTTAAAAACATACAGTACTTATGTAATTAAATAATTGAAAATAGTCTAAATATAATACAAATACTGTGTATATTTTCTGTGTGTAAAACTAATATTTTAATAAAAAAAATTAAATGGAGCAGAAAATGATGGAAAATACAAGTACTTATAAAATGCACAGGTACTTATAAATAAATATAAATAATTTAAAATAAAATTTAAAAAGCTTATATGCACTTTAGTATACTAATCGTATAAATCAGTATAAATCAAGTAATAAATCAAGTAAATAAATTTTAATTTAATACTAGTAAATATATACAATAATATATACATGCAACTAATAGTTTACTTTAAAAATAAAAAAAGAAATTGAGCAGAAATTAATGAAAAAGCGGTCAGGTTTGTCATTTTTAATAACTTTACTATTATTTTGAAGAATGGGAAATTTTGGAGGTACGTGTATAAATATTTTAATATACATTTTTATAAATCTAATAAGCAATACAAATAAATACTTGAAAGTAATAGAAATATAATACAAATAAAATGATATGCATGCAGCCAACAGTTAAATAAAAAAAAATGAAATTGAGCAGAATTAATGGAAAAGCTGCCAGCAGAAATTTTACAGGTAAAAATACGTATAAATATTTTAAAATATATTTTTAAAAAGCTTATATGCAGTAAACTTAAAACCTTTAGTATACTAATAGTATTAGTATATTAGTATATTTACTATTATTTTGAAATGTTAGACATTATGGAGGTACTTGGAGCTTATATACAGTACAAATAAATACTTGAAAGTAATATAAATATAATATAAAGTATTAATAATTATATACATGCAACTAATAGTTTAATGAATTTTTTTTTTTTGTATTTTACATCTTATATTAAACAATGTAAATTTAATTTAATTTAAATTTAATTAATTTTGCCACGATGACTGATGTTTCCTCTGATTTGAATAAAACCATATAAATATTGAATGTATATCAAATATCATTAGGAGGCTGTAAAATATTGATTTTATATGAATATATTATGTAATTTGTTAAATATGTTCTTGTTCACAGGCTAAAAGAAAAAAGAAAGAAGAGGCTGCTAATGCCAAAATACTAGAAGCTGAAAAACGAATAAAGGTTTGTTGTTGTTGTTGTTGTTGTTGTTGTTGTTTTTAGCAATTGATGCATTTATCGATTTGCTAAATTATTTACAGCATTGGATTCATCATCTCTCCTTGCTATGTAGTGCATACATTTACTAAAAACAACGTTCCTATTAAGAGTAAAGTCAGACATTAGGTTACTTGGAACAAAAATACACTGTGAGTGATTTGGTTTTAAAGATTACAGATATAATTGTTATGAATGAGCAGATATTGCAGTTAAATGATTCAGGTGAAATATTTAAAGATGCATTGTTTATTGGAGAACTTTATAGGATGCAAAAAATATGGCATAATAAACAAAATTCAGAAACTGGACTAGTGCACATTTTTATAACCGTTTGGATGTGTTTCTGTGAGAGATTGAGTGAGACCCGAGACAGCGGCAATACTCCATTTCTCATTTTACATTAACACTCATGCGCCCCTCGACTATACGCCTGTCAATCAAAACCCAGGCGTTTCAATATACCACGGAAATAAATGGATAAAATCCTATCTGTTTATGACATCCCTCCATCTGCATCTCTTTCTCTCTGCCGTCTCAGTAATGGAAATAAAAGAATATTTGCGAGTTTTAATTTATTTTTATCTCTTTCTGAAGGAGAAGGAGCTGCGCAGACAGCAGGCCATCATCCTGAAGCACCAGGTATGAGCAGACGTCTTCAAATCTCCTTCACAAACAGTATTTCTCTGAATAATGCCTCAGATCTTTGCTGCTTTTATTCTTTGATGTGATTACTTTAAAGGAATAGTTCAGCCAAAAATGAATTCTGTCATTTATTATTATAAGAATTATCTTTTTTGGCTCAGCTTTGCCTCTAAATGTATTGTGGGTAATCGATCTACTGGGGAGTTGCTCAATAAGGTTGTATGCATTGATTTATTTACTTATTTTTGTTCTTGCCTTTGCCAACTCTCTCTGGCAGGAGTTGGAGAGACATAGACTAGATATGGTATGGGTATGTTTACTTTTCTACATCTAACACATTGTGAAATGCTTGTGATTCGGGTGTTTTCCTCTGAATGCTTTGATTGCGCTCGCATTTCTTCTGCATGACGCCCTGCATCTGCTTTCATCTGCCTGCCAAAAAAGAGACAGAAATGGGCTTTTTCTGAAACATAGTGAGCTGCCTATGTAGGAAGCATTTGTAAGTATCATAGACACAGTCCTGAAAAAGCATATCTCTTTTAAGATATTTTCAAAAACAAATTCTAAGACAGCATCGTGTGTGTGTGTGTGTGTGTGTGTATATATATATATATATATATATATATATGTATATGTATGTATGTGTGTGTGTGTATATGTATATGTGTATGTGTGTGTGTTTCTATGTACATAAATGCACAGTATACACTCGTATATTATGTAATATATTATGTAAAAATATTTATATATTTATTTTGGATGCAATCAATTAATTTGACAGCCCTAATTTAAGTACTTTTTGAGTATTTATTAACAGTGAATAACATTTAAGTTTTCATGTAATATTTACATGATATTTGATTTAATATTATAATGTTTATTTTAGTTGCCAAAACAACATGAAAACAGTTTTCATTTAAGTTTTCATTTAATATTTCTACTGTATTTTATTTCTGTGTATCTTATTTAATAGTATAATTTGCATTTAATATTGTAATATTTAATGTTTTAGTTTTAGTAATTTTTAATTTTTTTTTCTTATTTTTTATATTTTTATTAATGTTACATTTTAATGTTAATATTTCGTTTGTGTGTATGTGTGTGTATATATATATATATATATATATATATATATACTACCGTTCAAAAGTTTGGGGTCAGTAAGACTTGTAATAGTCTTTAAAGAAGTCTCTTATGCTCATCAAGGCTGCATTTATTTGATTAAAAATATATAAAAAAAAAAAACAGTAATATTGCAAAATGTTTTTACAATATAAAATAATGTTTTTTTATTTTAACATACTTTAAAATAGAATTTATTCCTGTGATGAAAAGCTGAATTTTTATCAGCTGTTACTCCAGTCTTAAGTGTCACATGATCCTTCAGAAATTATTCTAATATGCGGATTTATTATTAGAATGATCAATGTTGGATAATATCAACAGTTGTGCTGCCAAATATTTTTTGGAACCTGTGAATTTTTTTTTTTTCAGGATTCTTTCATGAATAACAAGTTTAAAAAGTACAGTGTTTATTCAAAATATAAATATTTTATAACAATGTAAATTATTTATTATTAACTTTTGATAAACTTTTAATTATTAACTTAATACATCCTTGGTGAATAAAAGTATTAATTTCTTAAAAAAAAAAAGAAAAAGAAACAATAAAAATGTACTGACCCCAAACTTTTGAATGGTAGTGTGTGTGTATATATATATATATATATATGTACATAAATCTATATTACATATATTTTTAAAATTATATGCGCGTGTGTGTTTCTATATACATAAATACACAGTATACATGCATATATTATGTAAACAAATATTTATTTTGGATGCAATTAATTAATTTGAGAGCCCTAATTTAAGTACTTTTTGAGTATTTATTAATTGTGAATTGATTTTTATTTTTATATTTTCAGTTTTAATTTTAGTTTAATAATTTTATTTGTCATTTTTATTTTTTAATAATATTTAATATAATAATTTGGATTTAATATTTTACTATTTAATATTTTAGTTCCAGTACTTTTAGTACTTCAACTTTCATTTACTTTTTTTTAATATCTGCACTATATTTGATTTAACATTAGAATGTTTATTTTATATTTTACAATATTATTAATATCTGTTAATATTTTAGTTTTTTGTAATTTTAGTGCTTCAATTTAAACCGATTTTGGTTAGTTGATAAAACGACATGAAAACACAAGTTTTCATCTAATATTTATATATATATATACTATATTTTATTTCTGTATATTTTATTAAATAGTATAATTCGTATTTAATATTGTAATATTTAATATTTTAGTTTTAGCCATTTTTATATATTTTTTTAAATATATATTTTTAATTTTCATATGTTTTATATTTATTAAAATATAAAATATATAATATATATATATATATATATATATATATATATATATATATATATACTTGTGTGTATGTGTACTTAAAAGTACTTTTACATGATATTTGTATTGCCAGATATATTATAAGCAAATTAGAGAGCTGTTTGTTTTGCAACATGCGGGAATTGTTATACGAAGTACTTGATTGCTATTTAGAGGGTTTAATTTCAGTTAGGATGCTCCCTTAAAAGGCAGCTCACTGTTTTGGAACAGAGCCATAATCGCTCTCTCTGTTAACAGACATCAGTCACAATATTTTCATCTGTGTTGGTGGAAACTGGATTGTGTGTGTCCAGCTTCATATCATCGAGCCTTCAGCTTAGTGTCATTCATTCTGATTATTGCTTGGTTTTCATTTGCGTAGCCTCTAATAATTGTATTATTTGAGAATATCCAGTCCCTGAAGCATTCATGTTGTTTTAGATTAAAAATGGATAATAAAATAATTTTCTAAAGTTTCCATTTGTGAATAATTTCAAGTCCATTGTTTCTTGCAATTTTTTTTTTTTTTTTGCATCTTGTTATACTGATGAAGTCTGGAGACTTCTGTGGTCTCGTTCACGTCTCCCTCCGTCTCTTCCGATCTGTCCTGCACTAAAGAGCTCAAGCTGCCCGTAGAAACCTGAAACTTGATATGTAACACTTGGAATAACTCGCGCTTCATCCAGATGTTTAGGAAGTGGTGGACTGACCTGTGCTGGTTAACAGATCTGTTGTAGTTCTGCAGATTTTCAGCTCTCAGCCTGCTGAAGCTTCATTAAATCTTCATGCTTGTTGTATGCAATGTTGTCATCATTCAGTATTTTGTTCTTTTATTCTGGCTGTCTTTTGTTTGTTACTCATTTACTTTTAGTTCTTCGTTCTGTTCCATTCAGTTTCTCATTTTTCTTTAGGTGTTTTAATTGTTTTTGCTTATTTGTTATTTTGTTTCTATTATTCATTTTTTCTTTATTTTTTCTATTCATTCTGTCTTTTTTTTCTTCTTTTATCCACTTTCGTTTTCTTGTGTTCTTTAGATCTTTTGCATTCCTAATTTTGCTTTGTCTTTCTTTTGTTTTCCCTCTTTGTCTTTTCTGTTTAATTATTTCATTTTCCTTTCATTTGTTCTTTAATTTGTTCATTCATTTGTTTGTCATAATTTAGTTAATTTTGTTTCTTAAATCTTTTTTTACTCTATTTTTCTTTTGTTTTTCTCTCATTTACTTTTTTTTCGTTCTGTTTCATTTTAATTTTCTCTTTGTTAGTTTGTTCTTTCATTTGTTTGTTCTTTAGATTTTTTTTCTTTTTTCTATTCAATATGTCTTTTGTTCATTATTTAGTTTTTAGTTTTTTCCCCTTTATTCACTTTTTTTGTTTTATTATATCTTTTGCTCTTTCTTTATTTTTTCTGGGTCTTTTTTTGTTGTTCCTATTTGTTCTGTCTTTTCTTTTTAAATTCTTAATTTTCTTTTATTTGTTCTTTAATTTAAAATTTCTTTTATTTGTACTTTTTCATTTTTTCGTTCTGTTTTCATGCATTCTTTTTTGCTTGCTTGTTCTTTCATACATTGTTTATTTTTTAGTTCATTTCTTTTTTTCTTGTTTTTGTTTACCTAGTTTTTTTTTTTGACTATTTTTGTTAATCCTTCCTTCCTTCCTTCCCTCCTTCCTTCTTTCCTTGTGTTTCCTTTCTCTTTTATTTCTGTTTTCTTTTGTTTTTTTAGATATTGTAAAAAAAATTTTTTTTTCTTCCTTTTATTTTTTATATTTTTTTATATATATTTTTTTAATTTTAATCTACTTACATTGTTTTATTTTTTTATTTTTATAAGTCATGTTAATTTGTTCTTAGTTCTTTATATCTTTTTCTCTTTCTTAATTTTTCAGGGGCTTTTTTCCTACTTGTTCTGTCTTTTGTTTTTAATTTCTTTCTTTCATTTGTTCTTTAGTTTTTTTCTTTTATTTGTACTTTTTTATTTTTTCATGCTGTTTTCATGCATTCTTTTTTTGCTTTCTTGTTCTTTCAGTAATTGTTTAATTTTTTATTTCCTTTCTTTTTGTTTTTTCTTGTTTTTTTTTACCTATTTTTTTCTTTCACTTTTTTTTAATCCTTCCTTCCTTCCTTCCTTGTATTTTCTTTATCTTTTATTTCTGTTTTATTTTTGTTCTTTAGATAGTGTAAAAAAATGTTTTCCTTTTATTTTTGTTCAATTCATTCTTTTTACTTCCATTATTTTATTTGTTCTACTTTCATTGTTTTATTTTTTTATTTTTATAAGTTAATTTTCATTTGTTCTCAGTTCTTTATATCTTTAGCTCTTTCTTTATCTTCCAGGGTCTCTTTTGTTTTTCCTATTTGTTCTTTTTTATTTTATTTTTTTATTTGTTCTTTTCATGCATTCTTTTTTGCTTTCTTGTTCTTTTATTCATTGTTACGTGTTTTTTTTCTGTTTTATTTTTGTTCTTTTAGATTTTAGATTTTGTAAAATAATTTTTTTCTTCTTTTTATTTGTTTTTGTTTACTTAATTTTTTTACTTTCATTATTTTATTTGTTCTATTTTCATCGTTTTATTTTTAGAAGTCATGTTCATTTGTTCTCTCATTTCCTTATATCTTTTGCTCTTTCTTGATTTTCTTTTGTTTTTCCTATTTGTTCTGTATTTTTTTTATTTCCTCATTTTTCTTTCATTTGTTATTTACATTTTTTTCTTTCTTTTATGTGTTCCTTTTAATTTTTTAATGCTGTTTTCATGCATTATTTTTTGCTTTCTTGTTCTTTCATTCATTGTTTAATTTTTTAGTTCCTTTCTTTTTTTTCTTGTTTTAGTTTTTTTTTTTTTCAATCTTTCCTGTGTAGTTTTGTTTCTTTAGTTTATTCTGTTCCATCTCTTACGTCTGTGTGTTTGTTGTTGTAGGAGCGGGAGAGACGTCGGCAGCATGTGATGTTGATGAAGGCGGTGGAGGCCAGGAAGAAAGCCGAGGTGTGTTATACAACTCCTTTTATCATTTCATCATTCTCTTTTCCTCCTTTCATCTCCTCATCTCTTTTTTAGTATCTCTGTTCTCTTCTGATCCTTCATCTGCTCAGTCATATAGACTATGAATTAGTATGTCAATCTCATTCATGGCACACAAGGTTTTTTCAAATCTTCTTAAATGTTTCTGCAGGAGAAAGAGCGACTGAAACAGGAGAAAAGAGATGAGAAACGACTGAACAAGGAACGCAAACTGGAGCTCAGACGGCTGGAGCTGGAGATGGCCAAAGAGCTGAACAAACCCAATGAAGACATGTGTCTGTCCGACCACAAGGTGAATCACAAGAGCCACTGATTTATTGTATACACAACCAAAAATAAAGATCGGCTATGCAATTTCTGCGCAATTAGTGGCACCAAACGAAGTTGCAAAAATCAATCGGATTTATGATTTTTACTGTACTGCCAAAAGTTTTGAATTTTTTTTTTTGTTCATTTGCCCAAAAATACAATTAAAAACTGTAAAATTGTGAAATATTATTACAATTTAAATAAAATGTTTTCTATGTAAATATATTGTAAAACGTAATTTATTTCTGTGATGCAAAGCTGAATTTTCAGCATCATTACTCCAGTCTTCAGTGTTGCATGATCCTTCAGAATATGCTGATTTCCTGCTCAAAAAACATTTTTTGATTATTATCAGTGTTGAAAACAGTTGTATTGCTTCATATTTTCATATACTAAATCAGATCTAATTCAATCAGCATATTAGAATTATTTCTGAAGGATCATGTGACACTGAAGACTGGAGTAATGATGCTGAAAATTCAGCTTTGATCACAGAAAAATGTTACATTTTAAATTATATTCACATAGAAAAACGTTATTTTATATTAGAATAATATTTCACAAAATTACAATTTTTACTGTATTTTAATTGAAGAAATGCAGCCTTGGTGAGCAGAAGAAACTTCTTAAACATTTTAAAAATCTGTTTTTCCAAACTTAAGACCGGTAGTGAATATGACAATGAAATATCCCAAAAATCACCCAAGCAACTGCCTAGTAACATAAGAACCATCCATTAACCATTTTACACATATTAGACGCATTACTGTCCAATACTAAACTGCATTCTTAAATGAATTCAGTGTATTCAACATTTTTGTATCCTTCTTTAAAATAACTAAACACAAAGCTGTAATCAGTGGAAAATGGCCTGAAATGGTTCATGAACTATTTATTATTTTATTTTTATTTATGTATTTTGTTTATGTACACTTTTATGTTTAAATAACAGAAAGCAAAGAGGTAATCAGTGGCTATTTTTATATTTACTTTTATTTACTTTTACAAAAATAAATACAGTAATCAGTGGAAAATGACCTAAAATTTTTCACATTTGTTTATTTATGAATTATTTATTTCCGTTTGTTATTTTAATTTACAATTTTTTTTTGTATACTTTTTAAAAAAAATAACAAAAAGCAAGACTGTAATCAATGGAATATGGCCTAAAATGATTCATTAACAATCTATTTACTAATTTTATTTAATATTTTCATTTTTTTAATGTATACTTTTATTTTTAAATAACAAAAAGCAAAGCGGTTATCAGTGGCTATTTTTATATTTACTTTTATTGACTAACCAAAAAAGGCAAAATTGGAAACTCTTCAGTGTCACATGATCCTTCAGAAATCATTCTAATAGGCTGATTTGCTGCTCAAAAAACATTTTTTGTTTATTATCAGTGTTGAAAACAGTTGATGCTGAAAATTAATGATGATGAAAATTCAGCTTTGCATCACAGAAATATATTGCATTTTAAATTATATTCACATAGAAAACAGTTATTTTAAATTATAATAATATTTCACAAAATTAAAATTTTTACTGTATTTTTAATTGAAGAAATGCAGCCTTGGTGAGCAGAAGAGACTTCTTTTAAAAACATTTTAAAAATCTGTTATTCCAAACTTTAGACCGGTAGTGAATATGACAATCAAACATCGCTAAAAAACTGCCTAGTAACTTAAGAACAACCTAACAACCATATTACACTGCTTGCATTTATCAAATGAATTTAGTGTGCAAATGTGTCTCTCTCCATTGCAGCCTCTGCCGGTGCTGTCGCGGATAGCGGGTCTGCTGTTGCCGGGAGGATGTTTCTCAGACTGTCTAATGGTCATGCAGTTCCTGCGCTGTTTTGGAAAGGTCTTGGGCTTTGACCTCAGCGCTGACGTCCCGTCACTCGGCGTACTGCAGGCAGGGCTGCTGAATGTAGGCGACAACATGGGCTTCATCCAGGACCTGCTGGTGCACATGCTGTCTGCTGCTGTGTGTGACCCCGGACTCCCTGCAGGACACAGGGTGAGACCCAGCAAACATATGCGTACATTTGTCTAGATTTCAGCTCTACATCCCGTGTACTGAATGAGTTTACATGTCTGCTGCACAATTGTTGAATAATTTGGTAACACTTTAGACACACATTCACTATTAGACTTCTCCCTTAATAAACTCCTAAATTTGCTGTGTATTGATAGTAAGTTGGTTAATTGTTGTAGTAGTTATGTTTAGATATTGAGCCATATCTAAAATATGGTCATGCAGATTAAGGTATTAATATTTGCTTTCTAAGTATTAATATACAGGCAGTAATAATATGCATCCTGATAAGTAACTAGTTAAAAGTGAATAAAAAAAAAAAGTGTTCCCTAATCTAAGGTGTTACCAATCATTTTAAGCATTTAAGCTTTTAAAACAAAACATATTAGATCATGAGAAACTCAAACTTTAAGACACAGAGACCCACACTTGATATAAAGCTCTACAGACTTACGCTAAATCAGGATTCATGAAATTTTACACGTTTAGCTTGTTAGACATAAGCTCAAAAACCTCAGATGCAGTATAGAATAACAAAAAGCAAAGTGGTCATCAATAGAAAGTTATTATTTTTGGTTTGTTTTTTTTATTATGTTTTAATATTTACTTTTATTTACTTATAAATATAAATATACAGTATTTATATTAAATATACAGTAATGGAAAATTAAATAATATTTTAATATTTTTGTATACGTTATTTTAAGATGACAAAAAGCAAAGCTGAAATCAATGGAAAATGGCCTGAAATGGTTCATCTGTTTATTTTATTTATTTTTTGTGTATACTTTTATTTTTAAATAACAAAAAACAAAGCAATAATCAATGGCTATTTTTATTTATTTATTTATTTATTTTTTTGCTTTTACAAAAAAATATACAATAATTAATAGAAAATGGCCTGAAATTGTTCGTATTTATATTCATTTATTTATGAATTATTAATTTATATTTCTTATTTTAATTGTAATATTTTTGTGTACTTTTTTTTAATTACAAAAAGCAAATCGGTTATCAGTGGCTATTTTTTATATTTACTTTTACTTACTTTTACAAAAAAAAAAAAAAGCAAAGAAAATCTGAAAATTGCCTGAAATTATTTTTACTTGTATTTACTTTTATTTGCTTTTATTTATTTGCTGAATCTATCTGTTTATTTAGTTAGTTTGTTGAATGTGGTTGCACAGCACTAAAGCTCTGCTATGGCGAGACAGTTTATTAAATATTAAAAATATTTTTTTTCCACATTTAAAGGTCTATGGAAAGCCATTAAACCAACACTTAGAGGACTATTACCAAACAACAAATAGCATAATATATTTTTAAATGATTATTTTAACAATACTGTTTATTTATTTTAAAACCTTATCAAGTTTTTAAACTTTTTTTTTTTTCTTTGCATTGCTTAAAAAATTGTAGTAATACAGTAAAAAGGCAGATTTTGTGTTTCTGTGTCAATACTAACGGTTCTGCTCTAATTGTTATTACTGTTATTAGACACTTCTTTTATCATTAATCATGAAATTATCAGTAAACATGATTTAATCTCATTTTTATTTTTTATTTATCTATTTTTTCCCCTCTAGGTAATCTTTTTATTCAGAAAGTTCTAAAAAATTTTTTTTTACATTTTTAAAATTTTTTAAAAAGATTTTTTTAATTAATCAAATATTGAAAGAAAAATTATATATATTATAAAAATAGTTTATATTGATGTGAGTTGGTTGCCAGTTATTACTGTACTACTATATAGTGTTCAGTTCCAGCTGCTCTTCTTTGAGGCTTCAAGCTGAATATTTCCAATAAAGAGCAAGAATTCAGTTCAGCCCCTCAGCGGATTCTCTTCACTAATCTCACATGCATTCACAGTCTTAATAAAAAGCCTCTCACTCGCCTTAAGAAACTCTTAAATTAAACGACTTAACCGTGCCTTTCCATTACCGTGCCTTTCCATGATTCTGTTTGAGCATATTAACTCACTGCCTTTGTCACACTGAGCTTCTCACTGCATCGCTCTGTTCTTTCATTTGTATGTTTTGAACATTACAGGCTAAGACGGCTCTGGGAGACCATGTGACTAACGTCGGCCTGAACCGGGACAATGTGTCCGAAGTGCTGCAGATCTATATGGAAGCTCACTGTGGACAGACTAATCTGGCGCCGCTGGCCGAGAGCTTGAAGACCAAAGCTTTCCAGGCCCACACGCCATCTCAGAAAGCCTCCATACTGGCCTTCCTGGTCAATGAGCTGTCCTGCAGCAAGAGCGTGGTCAGGTGCGCACATTTCACTTCACTGGCTACGCACGGTTGTATGGAAATGTAGTGGAAACTTATGCAAAATGTCCGTATAAACTGTGCTATGGCAGAAATATATATACTTTTTTATTTCACCTTTCCTTCAGTGTCTAATATAACTATAAATTCTGAAGGTGCTTTTAAATTTTGATGTGTCTTTGTACAGTGAGATTGACAAAAACATCGACAGTATGACCAACCTGCGAAGAGACAAATGGGTGATCGAGGGAAACCTGCGGAAGTAAGACACTTGTTTACACCCATCACATAAACACATGCATTTCCTTACTGATCTTCCACTGATCATGTAATATGGCAAGCCGCTTTAACATTTAATCCTTTTTTAAATAACATTTTAAAAATCATTTAAAATATAGTGTGACCCTTATTTTTTAGATACTAGTTTATTTTCCATTAAGAACCAGTACTTATTCATTAGCTACTAGTGCTTATTCTTTAGGTACTAGTACCTTCCAGAAGATACTAGTACTTATTCATTAGATAATAGTTCTTATTTATTAGATACTAGTACTTATTCATTAGATACTGGTACTTATTATCAGACACTAGTACTTATTCATTAGATATAAGTAATTAAATAGATACTAGTACTTATTTCAAGAGTGACTACTAACTATTCTGTTGTTACAAGTAACAAATTCTATGGGGAACTGTCATTATGGCAAGCCGTTTAACATTTAATCTAAAAGCCGTACTACTATCTATTTTCATGCTACTAGTACTTATTTTTTAGATACTAGTTTTTTTTCCATTAAGTACTGGTACTTATTCTTTAGGTATTAGTGCTTATGGACCTTTCTCAAATTTCCGGGTTTTTCATAATGGAATTCGTCATAGTTGGGTAAAATCCGAGAGAAGTGAATGGGAGAGTATCACAAATATATAGATACTGGTACTAATTCATTCGATACTAGTAACTTTTTAATAGATACTAGTAGTTATTCATTAGGTACTAGTACTTATTTATTAGACACTAGTATCTTTTATATTTATTACTAGTAACAATTGTTATTATACTAGTCAGATCTGCTTTTTTAGTCATGTTATGACTGGTCTGAATGGCCACAGTAGAGTTCAACTACAAATGTACTAGTAAAATAAAAAAATCGTACTAGTAACATTTCAAATAAGTACAAGTATCTAATAAATGTGTACTAGTATATTTTAAATAAATACTAGTAGCTAGTCAATAAGAACTAGTATGTTACGAATACATACTAGTATCTATTTAATAGGTAAGTTTTGGGAGTTCATTTTAGCCCATCTCTGCAAGTCAGACTTTTCAGGATAAGAGACTAAACATGAACTCCCAAAACTTACTGCCAGATTTTGGAAGATAAATTCTTGAATCAGAGGTACAAGAGAATGTGATGCTTGTCCTTCAAGAGTCACTCTCAACTTATCTGTCTATAAAGCCTATAAAAAAACTGTCTTCATGTATTTCACAACACGTCAGCTTGTTATTCTTAAGTCAGGGGCATTTTTTTAGGATTTTTTACCAAGCAAAGTCTCTGAGAACTTGACACATTGTACTTCTGAAGACTCCAGGTAGGTTGCAGTTCTGGAAAATGGGTGCGCTGGAGAACTGGAAACGGTTTCTGATGGTGTCCCACCTAATTCTTCACCTTAATTTCTAATTCTTTTGCAGTTAACATGCATCTTTTCTTCTCCACCTGTTTTTTTCTGACCATGCAGACTCAACAAGCATTTCTCTGTCCAATGATCAAGCCTTAACTTTGCAAATTCTTGTAATGCATTAGTATTGCATTCTTCTCATGGGCATTTAATAATTTGGACTTTTCAATCTGGGTTAAATATCTTTTTTGGCTCATTTTATCTGTAAAAGAAAACATGCCTAATAATTCTGCACACCTGAATATAAGGAGTTTTTCACTTCCAGCCTTCACGGACAATTATATATCACATATAAATGATTAAATACAAAATTGACAGTAGTTATTAAGACTGATGTGGTTTGGAATTGGTAAAGTGTGTTTGGAAAAAAAATATGACCAGAATATCAACATGCCTAATAATTCTGCACACAGTGTAGTCACAACTGGAATACATACTAGTCAAAACTGAATAGTTGATATCTCAATGACAGATCACCATAGAAATCAATGGCAAAACTTAAAATTTGTTACTAGTAACAACAGAATAGTTACTAGTCACTATTGAAATACTAGTATCTAATAAATAAGTGCTAGAATCTATTTAATAGGTACTAGTATCTAATGAATAAGTACTAGTATTTTTTAAGCAGATACTAGTATCTAATGAATAAGTGCTAGTATCCAATGAATAAGAACTAGTATCTAATGAATAAGTACTAGTACTTAATGAAAAAGATGCTTGTATCTATGTAAGTACTAGTAGCATTTTCTATGAAAACAGAAACTAGTATAGCTTTTAGATTAAATGTTATTAAGGCTTGCCATACTGTCATTGAGATATTAACTATTCAGTTTTGACTAGTATGTATTCCAGCTGTGACTAGTACATAATTTGTAACATATATTCATTATGTACTAGTACTTATTTTTAAGATACTAGTACTTATTTATTAGATACTCTCACCTATTAAATAGATACTAGTTTTTGTTTATACATACTAGTATTTATTCATTAGTTACTCGTACCTACTAAACAGATAATAGCACTTATTCATTAGGAACTCGTATCTATTAAATAGATACTAGTACTTTTTTGTGTTAGATACTAGTATTATTTGAAATGTTACTAGTATTTTTTTACGCAGATCTGATTAGTACGAGAAGAACTTTTACTAGTAATAATTACAAAAGATACTAGTGTCTAATAAATAAGTACTAGTAGCTAATTAATAAGTACCAGTACTAGTACTTAATGGAAAAAGATGCTATTATCTAAAAAATAAGTACTAGTAGCAAAAGGATATTAGTACGGCTTTTAGATTAAATGTTAAAACGGCTTGACATACATGTAAAACACAAAGCATATTTCCTGTGCTCCATAATACACATTTCCCTTTTTTTAAAATGACAAATATTAAGATACACTATTGCAATTTCATTCCCCTTTCATTCCTTTATTCAACTATATTTTGCTGCTTTATAAGCACTGTGGTTTCCTTCAAGAAATGTGTACCTAGTTATAATTTGATTGTGATGTTCTGTTGTAATGCCTAGATTGTAATGCATCATATTATTATTTTTCAGACTGAGAAGCATCTATGCTAAGAGGACGGGAAAGCGGGAGAGCGGTGTTGGAGGAGAGGAGGGTCAGTCATCCTGTACGCCTGCGAACAGCCGTAAACGCAAGCGCAAAGGAGGGGAGAGTGATGAAGATGATGAGGAAGATGACGACAGCGATGAGCAGGGAGAGGAGGATGAGGATGAATACGATTTTGGTGGGAAGAAAGGGAAGAAAGCCGAGGCGTGTGAAGATGAGGTAGTGTTTTACATTTTTTCTTTGGTGAAAGAAATGCATAAATGAAAAAGAAAGCCAAAATATTAAATGCCATGGATGATTGCTCTATATTAACCTCCACAGATCTCTGCAAAATCAGGATTCACAAAGTTTTACACATTTACCTTGTTAGGCACACTCAGGTACTCCAATAAAGACTGTATAAAATAGAAAAATAGAATAGAAAACTGTCTTAAAAGAATTGTTAATCAAATATTTATTTTTTTATTTTAATATAATTTTTTTTAATATTTACTTTTATTTGCTTTTACAAAAGATATACAATAATCAGTGGAAAATGGCCTGAAATTGTACAATTTTATTTATGAATTATTCATTTATTAATTTACTTTTTATGTATACTTTTTTCTTTTAAATAACAAAAAATGCAGAGCAGTAATCAATAGCTATTTTTGTTCACTTTTATTTACTTTCACCAAAAAAAAAAAAAAATTGGAAATTGTTTATTAATTATTTATATGTATGTATGTTTTTAGACATTTAATTAATTTACTTTATTATAATTGTAATATTTTTAGATTTACATTTATTTTTATAAAATAAAATTGAAAATTTGAATATTGCCTAAAATTGTTCATGAAATATTTATATTTATTTATTTATTTAAATTTGTAACTTATTTATAGTAATGTTTTTATATTTACTTTTTAGATATTATTTATTATATTTATTAGCAATGGTTTTTTTTTTTTGCAGTAAATGCCAATGGTGACAGTTCAAAAATGGGGAAAAAACACTTTTCCCCCAAAGTTTGCATGTCTTTAACTCAAAATGTATTGAAGATATCTTAATATCCTTTTAGATTTTGGTTCTTGACAAACTTTTGGTTTAGTATCTTTATTTTTATGGCCCTGTATGGTTCACTGCCAGGGATATAGAGATTTTGATGCAGCTTTGTGTGCAAATTGTTGAATTTGATCCCATTTTCAGTGGTTGAAAAAAAAAAATATGGTCACTTTGCATATAGCTAACATTTATCTATTTATCTTTCCTTAAAAAATATTAACAAAATCAAAAATTGTATCTCGGAAATTTCTGACATTTGGTTGATTTGACCCAGAATGACCCAAATGTGTGTTTAAACTGTGTTTATCTAATGTTCAGAATTAGTAATTTTTTTTGTAGTTTAGTTTCAGCAGTGCTCTCCTTTTGCACTGACGATGAGATTTTGAGATCTAAAAGTTGTTTACTATGTTTTTATAGAACAAAAATTTGTTTCTCAAAAGAAAATTGAACTTATCATGATGTTTTAGCAGCATGTCAGCTGTTCTTGGTCTTGTTTTGCAGGATGAAAGTGATCAAATCACAAGCATTGAGGAGCTGGAGAGACAGATTGAGAAACTCAGCAAGGTAAATGTTTTATGTTGATCATATTTGATTAAAAAAAGGCTGTTATGGCTCACATAATATGATATAGTCAGAATATGGAAGAAAAAACAGCTCAGTTTTATTCAGAGACCCAAGCTGAGAAAATATATGCAATTTGGTGCAGATGCTGATATTTATATGGCCAAAAACTGATGAAATTCAGCTTGTAATGTAAATTATTGAGATTTTTATAACAGTAAAGCAAAATATTGCATAAAATATCATGTAGATGCCTTAGAAATGACTGTCCATTTCTAGGTGATTGTATATTATTGCACCAACCTAAAATATATAACACCTGAGAATAAATGCATAAGAAATACAGAACAGAAAATCTTATTGTGTGTCATCTATAGAGGACATCAGGAATCAGTTATTAAGGAAATGAAGGCATGACACCACAGGCAAAATCTCATTAAATTCATTAAAAACAAACGTCCTCTACAGAGGACAGAAATTAATAGCTGGGTCCCAAAAGGATAGCATGCCTATACTTGCTTTAACTAATGTATTACGCTAAGTGTGTGCTGAAATGACAGATTCATGACTTGTCCACTTGCATATTTCTTCAGAATACTTAGTCTTATTGATTCTTACCTTCATCTCTTACAGCAACAGACTCAGATCCGTCGGAAGCTGTTCGAGGCCTCTCATTCCCTACGTTCTGTGACGTTCGGACAGGACCGGTATAAACGGCGCTACTGGGTGCTGCCGCAGTGTGGCGGGATCTTTGTGGAGGGACTGGAGAGTGGAGAGGGTGAGAGAATGAGACTGAATGAGATCATAATGTGAAGACAGGGATCTTCTGAAAGAAAGATCCGTCAAGCTTACAAGAAGCAACAGAAACCGGTTGAAATATTTTAAACAGTGTTGTGTTACAGAATTTGCTGAGAAATATTAAATTCTTTCATTATTTATTCGCTCTCATGTCTTTCCAAATCCAGGAGAATTGCCTATAAAAACTATACAAGACTTTTTAAACCTTTGTAACCTTTTAAACAAGTTAAGCCAACATTCATAGTTTTTGTATGGAACCACTGAATAAAAAACAAGGTAATTGTGACTTTTTTTTTTTTTGTTGCAATTGTGAGTTTACATCTTGCATTTCTACCTGTTTTTTCCCCCCTCTGAATTGGAGGATATAAAATTGCAATTCTGAGAAATTAAAAAATAAAATTGCAACTGCAAATTTATATCATGCATTTCTGAGGAAAAAAAAGTCATAATTGTGAGATAACCATTCGCAATTATCTTGTTCTATTTTTGTATTTAGTGGTGGAAACGGGCTTCCACAGTATTGACCAGGTTATTATGGTTAACTAAATAATAATTAATGCCAATAATAAAGTATCATTTTTGTTTTGTTGAGAGTGATTTGCAAAAATAACTAAAACTAAAACTGGAATAAAAATAAATAATAATAAAAAAAATATATATATATATATATATATACATACACACACACACACACACACACACACACACACAATATATATATAATTTTTTTTTTTTTTTGAGTTTTTCTACCTTTCTTTATATATAAAAGTAGCAAAACAACAAAATTGCTAGCATTTGAACAAATGGAAAATCTAAAATATGAAAAACTAATTTAAAATAGTAATAAAAACTATAATAGTATCTCAATTATAATAAAAAAAAAACATTGATTTTGAAAAATGTCCCTTTTATAGTTTAAAAAAATGAAATGTTTGATTTTTGAAGTATCGTGATTCTAAAAACTGGAATAATGATGCTGAAAATTCAGCTTTGCATCACAGAAATAAATTACAATTTAAAGTATATTTAAATAAGGAAACTTTCTTTTAAATTGTAATAATATTTCAGTATTGCTGCTTTGATCAAATAATCTCCACCTTGGTGAGCAGGTGACTTTTTTTTATTTTTTTCACTTTGACTGGTAGTGTGTATACATAATATATAAATAATGTACAAGTAATATTATGGTATGTAAGATACACACACACACACGCACACACACATGTCTGGTTTATTATCCTTGTGGGGACTCTCCATAGGTGCAATGGTTTTTATACTCTCCACACTGTATTTTCTATCCCCTTACCCTAACCCTACCCCTAAACCTAACCTATACAGAAAACTTTCTGCATTTTTACTTTCTCAAAAAAACTCATTCTGTATGATTTATAAGCTTTTGTACCCATGGGGACCTCAAGCCAGTCCCCACAATGTCAAAAATTTCAGGTTTTACTATCCTTGTGGGGACATTTGGTCCCCACAATGTAGCAAAAACAAGTACACACACACACACACACACACACACACACACACACATATATATATATATATATATATATATATATATATCTTTTCATCTTTAGGGATTATGATCAGTCTTGACAATTTTTTTTTTTTTTTAACATGACCAGTTGTTTTATTTAAAAAGCTATAGTATAAGTATGTTGCTGCTGATGATGTTGTCTTGTGCTTCTTCAGGTCCAGAGGAGTTGCAGAGAGAGCGTGATAGGATAAAGAACGCTCATCTCGTCCAGGTCAAAGAGGAGCCGGCAGAGGAACCAGATGTAAAATACGGCACAGCTGAGGTGAAACATAAACCTCCGCAGGATGTAAATTCTTTCAACCTCTTCCTGCAGAAACCGGACTCTTTCTCCAAGCTCAGCAAGCTGTTGGAAGTGGCCAAGATGTCTTCTGAGGTGTCTTGTCATCAAAACGGCAGCCCAAGACAGCAGAAGACATTACCAAGAATGCCTAACCAAGATGTTAAATCTGATCTCAATGATTCTTGTCTCCTCAACAACACCTACCTCACTAACGCCCAACAGCAGATCCGTAACGATCAGCTTTATAAGGTTCTGACAGAGAGAAACGCTCACTGGTTCAGTCTGCTGCCTCGATCTCCATGTGACGTCTCGTCTCTGACTGAAGGTCCACATTCAGCATCATCATCCTCACCACAAACCACAGCGGTCTCTGCTGGCCCTTACAGCGCTGCAGCGATCAATAACTTTTCATTAGCTGCACTGCAGGTATTTTTTTTTGTCAGCAGAACCCTTTAAACATAAAACATTGACATGAAGTTTTAATGTGACTTTAGGTTTAACTATTTGCTTTTCAACTCATGAACCCCCGGTTGGAAAACCCAAGTGTAGACCTGACAGTTGAGGTCAAAATTTTACATCCCCCTTTCAGAATCTGCAAAATGTTAATTATTTTAACAAAATACAACTACAATACATCGACAACATGCATGTTGTTGTTTACTTAGTACTGACCTGAATAAGATATTTCACATAAAAGATGTTTACATATAGTCCACAAGAGAAAATAATAGTTGAATTTATAAAAATTACTCTGTTCAAAAGTTTACATACACTTGATTCTTAATACTGTGTTGTTCCTGAATGATCCACAGCTGTGTGTTTGTTTAGTGATAGTTGTTCATGAGTCCCTTGTTTGTCCTGAACAGTTAAACTGTCTGCTGTTCTTCAGAAAAATCCTTCAGGCCTCACAAATTCTTTGGTTTTTCAGTATTTTTGTGTATATTTGAACCCTTTCCAACAATGACTGTATGATTTTGAGATCCATCTTTTCACACTGAGGACAACTGAGGGACTCATATGCAACTATTACAGCAGGTTTAAACGCTCACTGATGCTCCAGAAGGAGAAACAATGCATTAAGAGCCGGGGGTGAAAACTTCTGAACAGAATAGAGAAGTGTGCATTTTCTTATTTTGCCTACATATCATATTTTCTTTTCATTTAGTACTGCCCTTCAGAGGCTACAGAAGATACTTGCATGTTTCCCAGAAGACAAAATAAGTAAAAATTTACCCTGATCTTCATGCATCGTGTTTCCTTCTGAAGCATCAGTGAGCGTTTGAACCTTCTGAAGTAGAAATAGTCCCTCAGTTGTCCTCAGTGTAAAAAGATGGATCTCAAAATCATACAGTCATTGTTGGAAAGGGTTCAAATACACAAAATTGCTGAAAAACCAAAGAATTTGTGGGACTGAAAGGATTTTTCTGAAGAACAGCAGGCAGTTTAACTGTTCAGGACAAGCAAGGGACTCATGAACAGCTATCACTAAAAAAACAGCTGTTGATCATTCAGGTAACAACACAGTATTAAGAATCAAGGGGATGTAAACTTTTGAACAGTGTCATTTTTATAAATTCACCTATTTTCTCTTGTGGACTTTTAAGTGAAATATCTTCTTCAGGTCAGTACTAAATAAACAAATAACTGTATATATTTGGCTTTTTCTGTATTTGTGTTTTTGACTATAACAGCTTCCCTGTGTTTGCAGATGAAGTCTGGTGTGCCCATAATGGATCTGCCCTTTTGTGCTTGGTCCAATGGAAATTTAAGTCCAAACGTGACATTCTCTGGTGTTCCCGTGGCTCAGATTCTCAGTGCCGTTCACCCTTCATCAGAGGGCAATGGAAACTTGAACATCAGTAAGAGCGATTCTCCAGAGTCTCCAGCAGAGAAACCTCTCTCCACACCCTCACCTGTCATCGAGGTGCCTAAAAACCAGGATTACCCATTACCTCAACCTATTCCTGAAGGTAAGGTTTGGGAGAGACATCTTGTTAATGTTAAGAGGTTTTTTTATTATTATTGTTAGTTTTTAGTACAGCCGTCTGATTAATTTCTTTGAATCAGTTCAAAGTGTCTATTTGACTGAATTCAGAGTTCTGAATCAACAATTTATTTAAGCCATCACTTAAAAAGTCTGTTTCAAAGATTGAGTGTGGCGTTTTCATACGTGACCTTAGACCACAAAACCAGTCTTAAGCAGCATGGGTATATTTGTAGCAATAGCCAACAATACATTGTATGGGTCAAAATGATTGATTTTTCTTTTAAGCCAAAAATCATTAGGATATTAAGTAAAGATCATGTTCCATGACGATATTTTGTAAATTTCCTTCCGTAAATATATCAAAACTTAATTTTTGATTAGTAATATGCATTGCAACTGTACTTGGACAACTTTAAAGGTAATGTTCTCAATTTTCTTTTTTTTTTTTTTTACAAAATTACAGATATTCAAATAGTTGTATCTTGGCAAAATATTATCCTATCCTAACAAATCATACGTCAATGGAAAGCTTATTTATATGATGTATGAGCTTTCGTATGATGTATAAATCTCAGTTTCCAAAAATTGACCTGTATGACAGGTTTTGTGGTCAAGGGTCACATATTAAAAGGTTTTCTTTCAAAAAAAATTTATGTAGGTTAATATTATAAATATGATTTTTTTTTTAATGTTTTTGAAAGAAGTCTCTTTTGCTCACCAGAGCTGCATTTAATTGATGAAATACAGTAAAAATTGTGAAATATTATTGTAATTTAAAATAACTCTTTTCTATGTGAATATATTTTTAAATGTAATTTATTCATGTGATTCAAATCTGAATTTTCAGCATCATTACTCGAGTCTTTGTCACATGATCCTTCAGAAATCATTCTAATATGCTGATTTGCTGCTCAAAAAACAATTTTTTAATGCCTTGAACAAAAGTCTTCAGTTCTAATTTCTGAATGGTAGTGTATTATAAATTAATATATAATAATAATTTGATAAAAATCATATATAATTATGATAATGCATAAATAATATTAATTATTAAAATTATGAATGTATTTAAAAATATTTATTCATTCGTAAAAAACACATAATATATGCTTATATTATGATAAGCATATATTATGATATATGCTTATATTATGATTATTATATACGAATGAATAAATATAATAAAAGAAGAGACTTCTTTTTTTATCACTATTTTATTAATTTATTTATTTTATTTCATATATTTAAACAATTCAGATCTACTTTAAAATGATGTTTACTATAATTTAAATCTTTTTAATCTTTTGAAAAATTTAAAATATTAAGATGTACGTAGATTTTTCCACCTGGCCCAACAAAACTTTTTTTTGTGTGTGTGTGTGTGTGTGTGTGTGTGTGCACCTGGTATTCATCACGTTATAGGGACCAAATGTCCCCACAAGGATAGTAATACCAGTAAAATTTGACCTTGTGGGGACATTTGTGAGGTCCCCATGAGGAAACAGGCTTATAAATCATGCAGAATGAGTTTTTTTTGAGAAAGTAAAAATGTGCACAGTCTCCTGTGAGGGCTAGGTTTAGGTGTAGGGTAGGTGTAGGGCGATAGAAAATACGGTTTGTACAGTATAAAAACCATTACGCCTATGGAATGTCCCCATAAAACATGTAAACCCAACTGCGTGTGTGTGTGTGTGTGTTTGTGTTATAGAGATGTTGACTGGCTGGTGGAAAGTTACAGACATGGAGGAGTTACGATCCATAGAGAAAGCGTGCCATTCCCGAGGGATCCGAGAGAAGCAGCTGCAGAAACAGCTGCAGAAACACATGGATTACATCGGGCAGGTCTGCAGCAGGAACAGAGATGGTAGGTGCTTGTTCTGTCTCTTTAAAATGCAGTTTGAAATGCTTCAAATGCAGCACTATTAGTTTGCGCTCTTTGTCCAGTGACTGTGATCGACGTCTCTGAGCTAGAGGAGAATCAGGTCTCTGAGGACACCGTCCAGAGCTGGTGTGTGGAAGAACAGGCCATGGACATAGACATCGGTGTCCTGCAACAGGTGGAGGAACTGGAACACAAAGTCACCTCAGCCAGTCTGCAGGTTAAGGTAGAAAGGGTTGCCAAATACTATAGCTTTTTTCTGCATTGTGAAGCATGTATAAATAAGCCAACTTACTGTTATCCTATGTAAACTACACTACCAAATTTTTTCTAGACTTTTAAAGCTACAACTCCAGCCGTCAAAATTCAAATCTAAACTCCCAGAATCCCTTGAGGCTCAATCAAACTTCCCTTCTATGTACTAATTCTAATCCATTTAGACTCATTTAGCCTTTCACTCTAATATTTCTAATCTATCTAGCTATCTAAATCATACTAGCAACATGCTAGTAACATGCTAATCACGCTGGAAACATACTAGTAACTTGCTGATCATGTTAACAACATGGTAGAAATATGCTAATCATACTAGAATCATATAAGCAACATGTTAATCATGTTAGAAACATGCTAGTAACTTGTTAATCTTGCTAACATGTTAATAATGCTAGAAACATGCTAACAACATCTGAGTAATCATGTTAACGACATGCTAGTAACATGTTAATCATGCTAGAAACATGTTAGAAACTTGCTAATTGTGCTAACAAAATGTTAGTAACTTGCTAATCATGTTAACAACATGCTAGTAATGTGCTAATCATGCTAGAAACATACTAGTAACTTGTTAACAACATTGGTAGAAACATGTTAATCATACTAGCAACATGCTAATGCTAATGTTAGAAACATGTTAGTAATTTGCTAATCATGCTAACACCATGTTAAACATGTTAGAAACAAGCTAGTAGCTTGTTAATCAAGCTACCAACATGCTAGTAACATGCCATGCTAACATGTTAGTAACTTGCTAATCATGTTAACAGCATGGTAGTAACATGCTAATCATGCTAGAAACATGTTAGTAACTTGCTAATTGTGCTAACAAAATGTTAGTAACATGCTAATTGTGCTACCAACATGCTAGTAACATGCTAACCATGTTTATAAACGTGTTGGTAACTTGGTAATCGTGCGAACAATATGTTAGTAACATGCTAATCAATCTAGTAACTTGCTAATCATGCTAACGACATGCTAGTAACATGTTAATCATGTTAAATCATGCTAGTAATTTGCTAATTGTGCTACCAACATACTAGTAACATGCTAATCATGCTAACATGTTCGTAACATGCTAATCGTGTTAGAAACATGTTAGTAACTTGTTAAATGTGCTAAAAACATGCTAATCACGTTATAAGCATGCTAGTAACATGCTAATCATGTTAGAAACGTGCTAGTAACTTGCTATTTGTACTACCAACATTCTAATAACATGCTAATCATGCCAGTAACTTGCTAATCATGCTAACAACATGCTAGTAACATGCTAATCATGCTGGAAACGTGCTACTAATTTGCTTCAAACTTTTAAAACTACTTCAAACTTTCTGGCTAGGCTTTTTCAAGCCAGCTTAAAGTGTAAACTTTACTATCTAGTTCCAAATATTGCCACTAGGGAGCATGGTTCAGTATCTAAGAAAAAATGTTTCACACATGTTTAGTGTTTCAGCATTGAACTGCAGTGAATAAAACTGTATGAAAGCATATGTTTGTCTGACAGGGCTGGATGCATCCAGCGGCGCAGTCACAGAGTGAAGACCTGCTGTATTACGAGCACAAACCCATTGTGGAGAACTGCAAAGACAGAAACGACCACGGCATCGTACGCCGACCGAACAACCCTCTGGATATAGCAGTGACGCGTCTGGCCGAGCTGGAGAGGAACATTGAGCGAAGGTACCTGAAGAGCCCTTTAAGCAGCACCATTCAGATCAGGCTGGATAACGTGGGAACGGTCTCAGTACCGGCCCCTGCGCCATCACCTGCTAGAGCTGATGGTGACGGGTAGGTCATCCAGATTCACACGCTTCTCAAACCCGTCTGACGCTCTTCACTCTTCACGCTTCACTTTGGCTGTGTGCATCTGTGGGTTTATGGCTGTGGCGTCTCTTTCCCATTTACACTGCAACCTGCACCATTTTTGGATTGTGAAGCATGAGCATAAGGCATTATTTACATCTACATTAACCTCAGCCTCAAATCCAATCATCTGCCTTTCACAAGCAAGTGCTTCTTGAAAAGACTTCCACAAAAAGGGAACTGAACAGCCTGAAAATCTTATAAATAAAATAATACAAATATCTAAGTAAAAATAAATTAGAAAATAAAAATAAATGAATAAATAATAATTATAGTATATATAATTATAATTATTTGTTAATGTTGTTTGGTTGTTGTTGGTAATAATTATTAAATTATAATTTATTGATAATAATGTATTTTAATTAGAATAAGTCAATATATTTAAATATAATTTAATTGTTTGTTTGTTATTATTGTTAGTGTTGTTAATAATAATAATAATAGAAATAATATGTATATAATATAATCTTATTATTAATTATAGTATACAGTATAATAATGTATGTAAAAATAAATAATAAATTTATTTATTTTTAACGAATGGTGGGAGAGAAGAGGAGGGATATTTCTAGGTAAACTTAAAAATTAAAAATTAAAACATGTTGTTATATAAAGGCAAGAATTATTTAGCCTAAATTAATCAAGCGTTCTGTAAGAGTAGATTTTTGTCACCAAATCTTTGTAGTTATATATCCCATATAACAAATTGTGCCTGCTAATGGTTTTTAAACCGTAATATTGTACCCTATTTGTGGAAAATGGCAAAACACTGTTGAATTGCTTTCTGTGCTTATTCGGCTTGTGCACTGTGGTTATTATCAGCATGAATGTGGGTTATTGATCATTTTTATGTTTTTACTGAAATATTATCTCGTCCAGGCATGTAAAATACAGTTTAATGACCAGTAAGAAATATTTATGACCTGAAAATGTAGCAGATGCTCTCACAAATTTTGGACCCTGGTCATATTTATTTATTTTAAAATATTTTATTTTATTACAAAATATGTTTGTTTTATTGTTAATTAAAAAAGATATATTTTATTCTATTTAAAAGACTCAAAAATGCTAAATAATTGCATTGTTGTAAAGACAAATATATTTTTTTAAAAAGTTTTAAAAGTAAAAAAAAAATGCAAATGAAAAAAGCAGGTTCATGGCCAGTAAGAAATATTTATTGCCTGTAAATGTACTAAATGCTCTCAAAATTGGCAGAAGTGACAAAGTTAATTTTGGACCCTGGTTATATTTATTTATTATAAAATTATTTTATTTTATTATAAAATGTTTGTTTTATTGTCATTAAAAATATAGATTTTTTTATTCTATTTAAGAGACTAAAAAATGCTAAATAATTGCATTGTTGTAAAGACAAATATTTTTTTTTTTTATTAAAAAAATAAAAAAATAAGTTTTAATAAAAAAATGCAAATGAAAAAAAACAGATTCATGGCCAGTAAGAAATATTTATCACCTGTAAATGTATTAAATGCTCTCAAAATTGGCAGAAGTGACAAAGTTAATTTTGGATCCTGGTCATATTTATTTATTATAAAATATTTTACTTAATTTAATTTTATTTAATTTTATTTTATTCAAAAGATTAAAAATAATCTGAGCTTCACTGATGCAAGGGAAAAAAAACAAAACAAAATAATAGATTTTATTTTTTGTTTAAATATTTTAAACAAAAATGCAAAATTCACTTTCATGGGGAGTAAGAAATATTTATGACCTGTAAATGTACTAAATTCTCTCAAAATATGCAGGAGTGGCAAAAAGTAAATTTTGGACCCTGGTCATATTTGTTTTTTATAAAATATTTTTATTTTTTCATTAACTACTTTTAATTATGAAATATTTGTCATTTACTGTAAAATTATTTTATTTTATGTTATTTTATGTTATTTTATTTTATTTTAAGGATTTTTTTTATTTTATTCATTTTTTTATTATTTATCAGTATCCTGTACTGTAATCTCCATCTCTGTGGCAGGGCTGAGGAAGATCTGGCTCCAGGATTGAGGCAGTGGCGTAAAGCTCTCAGCGAGGTGCGCAGTGCCAGTCAGCTCTATCTGTGTATACAGCAGCTGCACAAGTCCATCGCCTGGGAGAAATCCATCATGAAAGTGGTGAGTCCACAGTAAATACTGCTGCAGTTTGTGTAGTTTACACTGTGTTTGATTGGAATTGTTTTTTAGAAAGGTTTGCTGGGTTTTCAGGATGATTGTGTGTTATATAGTTCAGATCTGTGTGGTGGTTTATAGATCTTGGGTAGTTTCTTAGACTCTGGCGTTTGAAGTGAAGTAATCGGGATGTGTTTATCACTCAGTACTGTCAGATCTGCTGTAAGGGAGATAACGAGGAGCTCCTGCTGCTGTGTGATGGATGTGATAGAGGCTGCCACACGTACTGCCATAAACCCAAGATCACCACCATACCGGACGGAGACTGGTTCTGCCCGGCCTGCATATCTCAGGTGGAGCACTTTGTTAGTTCATTAACACTGCCTGTGATGAGACTCATTTACTCTCGCTCATGTTGGACAAAAAACCTGAATGATGTTTTCTGACATGGAATTTCAGAAGAACATTTTCACAAAATGTCACCATAAAGTTAGTCCATGTGAATTGTCTGCTGTATTTTAAGTGTTCAACTGCAGTTTAGTGATGTCAAACCTGAGTGAAATGTCATTTTTCTATGCAGGAACTATTTATTTATTTATTTATTTATTTATTACTACTGCTACTACTACTTAAGACACTGATAACAACAACAAAATAAAAAAATTCAGCAAAAATCATTTGAATTGTTTGAATAAAAAAAAACCTTTTATTTTGTTATTTTCATAAATAATACAAATATTATTATCAACAACAACAATAATAATAATAATAATAATAATATAAAAAAATGAATGTAGTAATAATGTTAGGTTTATTAAAATTTTGTATTATTATTATTATTATTATCATTAGGTCAGAGTTTTTTTTAATAAAAAATATTATAATTATTTTTAATAAAGAATAATTTAATAGTAATTTGTATTACCTTTTATTTACTACAACTTTTACTACTACACTTATGTTATATTATTGTTATTACTACTACTACTTTTAATACTGACAACAAAACAACAAAAATATTAACAATAATAATAATATATTATTATTATTATTATTATTATTTTGATCAACAACAATATAATAATAAACCTTAAAAATTGCTACCTTTTTCATTTTCATAAATGATAAAATGATTATTATTATTTTAACAACAACAAAATAATAATAATAATAATAATAATAGTAGTAGTAAATAATGAATTTGGTAATAAAAATGTAGTTTTTACAATTTATTTTTATTATTATTATTATTATTATTATTATTATTATGGGTTTTTAATAATAAATAACTATTTTTAATAATAATAAAGAATTATAACATTTTTATTACCTTTATTTACAACTAATTTTACTACTACACTTATCATTTTATATTACTACTACTACTACGACTACTTTTTAATACTCACAGCAAAACATTAACAATAATATTATTTTTTATAAATAAAATTATAATTTTATTTATGATGATGATTATTATGATTATTATAATTATTATTTTATTCAATTATTTATTATAATAATATAATAAAATTATTTTTACTGCAGTTTTTATTACTTTTATTTACTACCCATTTTACTACTACATTTATCTATTTTTTTTTCATAAATCACATGATGATGATTTATTTATTATTGTTATTATTGTTGTTATTATTGTTGTTATTATTATTATTATTATTATTATTATTATTATTATTATTATTGAAGTCAGAGTTTTGAGTGGTAATAATTTTAAGTTTATTACTGCACTTATTTATTGTTTTTATAGATAAAATTAGACAAATAAATACATTTTCACAGTATTTATTTTAGTTTTATATTAGAACCAAGTATTGGGAAATCATTGGAGAATTTGGCCTAACAATTAACAATTGTTAACAGTTTAATAACATAAATGGTTTATACCTTCCCATTCCTTCCAACCAATTCCACTTATAAGGCCCCATAAGTGTTACTCAATGAACATCTTAACTCCAGTAGTGTGTTTTTCATGAAGAGATCAGACTCTTTGACCTGTGTTTGGAGATTCCTCTCTAAAGCCTTTGTTCCTGTGTAGGCGAGCAGTCAGTCCCTGAAAACCAAGAAACCCTTGAACCGCTCGAGTGGAGGCCTGAAGAAACCTGCTGAGGCCAAACGGCAGAGGAAACCATCTGTGGCCGGAGACTCAGAGGACGATTCGGGCAGTGCCAACAGCACTCCCAAAAAAATGTCAAAGGAAATCAAAAAGAGGAAGACAGAGGACAATCCTTCCGCTAACCCAGCAAAGCAGGAGAGTCCCGCATGTGTGAAGAAACCCAAAACAGCCAGAGACGACAGTAAAGATCTGGCCATGTGCAGGTACTAGAGACAGAAGCCTTGCTGAATGAGTTTTATTTTAAGTCTGAATGTGATTCACATGTCTCTTTCTGTTCATCAGAATACTCTTGGCTGAGTTGGAAAGCCATCAGGACGCCGGGCCGTTTCTGACACCGGTCAACCCCAAATCTGTCCCGGGATACCGCAAGATCATCAAGAAACCCATGGACTTCTCTACTATCAGAGACAAACTCACCAACAGCCAGTGTGTATCACTAGTTAACTAGTCATTATTAACTAGTCATTTACAGTTATTAGTACAGCTGGACCCTTACAATTACCCTTAATAATAATAATAATAATAATAATAATAATAATAGTTATTATTATTAATTTATTTTTATTTTACTTAATTTTATTCTTATATTGCTTTTGTTTTAAACCATAATTTTAACCAAATGGTCACTATAGTCAAGTAGATTTATTAAAAAACAATATTATTATTATTATTATTATTGTTATTATTATTATTATTATTATTACTATTATTATTATTATTACTACTAACAGTTCTATTAAATTTGTTTGTTTATTTATTTATTTATAGTCATTTATTAAATAACACAATATTTTTAGCATTTTGGTTGTATTTATAATAAAAAACATTTATTTATTTGGTTTTTAGTTAGTTAGTTAGCTAGTTAGTGTTTATTTTATTTTATTTTATTTTATTTTATTTAATTGTATTTTATTTTATATTATTTTATTTTTGTATTTTATTTTAAACATGATTTTAACCAACCAGTCATTATAGTCAAGTAGATTGTCAATTATGAGCAAAATTAATAGCAAAATATTTTCGGCATTTTGGTGATATTATAATAATAATAATAATAATAATAATAATAATAATTTATCATTATTATTATTATTATTATTATTATTATCATCATTATTGTTAATAAAATAATTTGTTTAATAATATTTTATAAAATAAATAATAATAATTAAAAAAAATGTACATTTAAATATTAAAATAATAAATATTAATATATAAATTAATAAAATAAAGATTTTTTTTCAAACCAGCCAGTCATTATGGTCAAATTGATTATAATTTAAATAGCAAAATATTTTCAGCCTTTTGTGATATATTTAAATATTATTATTATTATTATAATTATTATTAATAATAATAATAATAAATAAGTAATCATTAATGAATGTTAATAATAATAATATTATTATAAACAATAATTTGTTTGTTTGTTTGTTTTTGTTTACAGTCATTATAGTCAAGTACTTTAAGCCATTTAGTAAATAACACTATATTTTCTTTTGGTGATATTCATTATTGATAACAATTTTAATTTTATTATTTTCAAAACCAAACGGTGATCGTATTTTTTTTTTGTATCCACATTTTAGTCATTGTAGTAAAGTAATTTTTATTTAATTTAATTTAATTTAATTCTGTTTAATTTAATTTAATTTAATTTTATTTTATTTTATCCAAACAGTCATTGTAGTCGAGTAGTTTTATTTTATTTTATTTTATTCAAACAGTCATTGTAGTCAAATAGATTTATTTTTTTATTATTTTTATTTTATTTTATTGTATTCAAACAGTCATTGTAGTCATTTGTCCCATTTCCCTGCAATTTATTTCACTAAATTAACACAGTTTATATGCACCAGTATAACAATATTGATTTATGGTTATACTGTACATAGCTAGTGAACCTTAATATTTCCCAGCAAAATTCAAGGAAATGTTTAACTCAATACCCAGTGTGTTATGTTTGCTTGTGACTTTTCTCATTGCAGGTACTTGAATCTTGAGACTTTCATCATTGACGTGAACCTGGTGTTCGACAACTGCGAGAAATTCAACGAGGATCATTCAGAGATCGGCCGAGCGGGACACACGATGAGACGGTTTTTCCAGAGGAGATGGACCGAGCTGCTGAGGCAGAGCTCCCTGAAAACGGCTCTCGGCACATGAGAACCAGTTCAGACACGAGACCAGCGTCAAACACCGAATCACCTCATCCACACCACAAATCACGCCTGCTTTACTTTGGTTTGTTAAAGGACACGCTCAAACAAATCAAGTACAGGAACAACTGTGAGAACATGAACGTTTTCAGAAATATCCTGTAAATATGTTTGTTTTGTTTTTTGTTTTTTTTTAAATAAACGTTAATATTATAGTGAATGTACTGTATTTAATTTGTTTTTAATTATTTATGATTAAAACGGTCTTCACTTTCTATGAAAAAAGAGGCAAAACTGCTTTAAAAATCTCAATGAATGTGTTTTCTTGATCAAATAAGAAAAAAAAATAACGTGTTTACATAATTCTGAGCTCCTAGAGCGACAGAAGATCCATTATGGTTACATTATAAAGCTGCGTTCATGTAAATGTGTACGTTTTAAATCATGAACTCCAAAACACAGGCCGTCGTGACATATAAAACAACTATTAATTTGTAATATCAGTTCTGAATATTGTATTCTGTGCACTCCAGTATCGTTTATGCCTTTTGAATAGTTGTATCTTTATACGGCACTTTCTGAAAAAAGCGGTGCCTTTCAGAAATCCTCCATTTTTACAACTCAAACCTCAGTTTTAATTCCACAGGAGTCTATTGTGATGCACAAGCATTCATCCAGTGTTTGCTGGATTTTTTTTACATCATTATTGCTATTGCTCATACATGGTGCAACAATGAAACACCCTCCAAACTGTGTCTAGAAATCAGAAATGGTCTTTTTTTTGACTTAGCAAACACTCTTGCAATGTGGCGGCAAATTTTGCACGGGCAAAAAATGCTGTTGCGATAAAGAAATCTAGTTTACATGATAATCTAATAAACTGCAGTTGTTTTTATGGTACTAAAGTCAGAATACTTGAATTCTCTTGTGTGAAGATATTGCAATGAAGGTGTAGCGTTCTGTTTTGTAGGAGTTTTATTTTTCTCTAGTTTGTGTCGAATACTTAATAAAATGTTTTCAAGCAGACCGGTTGTGTTTATACTGTTAATGCTGCATTTTATGCATGAGTTCATCTTATTTGTACCTATTTTAATGACTTTGCGTCACTTCTTACAGCTGTGTTTCTGTCTGTCTGATTGTCTCTTTTTCTCAAATCTACCCCTGCAAAAGAAATAGGAGTCTATTGGTTCACTTAGTGGTTGTTTATTTATTCTTGTTTCCATTTTTAGATATTTATTTTACTTTTTGCTTTATTTTAAAGTATTTTATTTTTTATTTTATTTCATTTTATTTTATTTTATTTTATTTTATCTTCCAAACAGTCATTGTAGATTTATTTTTCTATTTTATTTTACTTTTTATAATTTTATTTTATCCAAACAGTCATTGTAGTCAAGTAGATTTATTTTTTATTTTATTTTATTTTATTTATTTATTTATTTATTTTAGTTTTTATTTTATTTTTCTTTATTTTACTTTTTATTTTATTTTATTCAGTCATTGTAGTCAAGTAGATTTATTTTTCTATTATTTTTCAATTTTATTTTATTTTACTTTTTATTTCATTTCATCCAAACAGTCATTGTAGTCAAGTAGATGTTTATTTTGTTTTATTTTATTTTATTTTTCTATTTATTTTATTTTACTTTTTTATTTTTTTTTATTTTATTTTATTTAAATAGTCATTGTAGTTGAGTAGATTTATTTTTTTTTATTATCTTAATTTAATTTAATTTTATTTTATTATATTTTTATTTTCCAAACAGTCATATCATTGTAGTCAAGTAGATGTTTTGTTTTGTTTTGTTTTGTTTTGTTTTGTTTTATCTCCCAAACAGTCATTGTAGATTTATTTTTGTATTTTATTTGACTTTTTATTTTATTTTATCCATGGTAATCAAGTAGATTTATTTTGTATTATTTTATTTTATTTCTTTATTTTTCTTTCTTTATTTTTTTATTATGTTTTATTTTAGTTTGTTTTATTTTATTTTTCTTTATTTTACTTTTTATTATTTTATTTTTTCCAAACAGTCATTGTAGTCAAGTAATTTATTTTTCTATTATTTTTCAATTTTATTTTATTTTACTTTTTTGATTTTATCCAAACAGCCATTGTAGTCAAGTAGATGTTTATTTTCTGTTTTATTTTATTTTACTATTTATTTTAATTTACTTTATTCAAACAGTCATTGTAGTTGAGTAGATTTTTTTTTTTTATTTTCATTTAATTTATTTTATTTTATTTTATTTTATTTTATTCTTCCAAACAGTCATATCATTGTAGTCAAGTAGATGTTTTGTTTTGTTTTTGTAGATTTATTGTAGATTTGTTTTTGTATTTTATTTTACTTTTTATTATTTTATTTTATCCAAACAGTCATGGTAGTCAAGTAGATTTATTTTGTATTATTTTATTTTATTTCTTTCTTTTTTTTTATTATTATGTTTTATTTTAGTTTGTTTCATTTTATTTTTCTTTATTTTAATTTTTATTATTTTATTATTGTAGTCAAGTAGATTTATTTTTCTATTATTTTTTCAATTTTTTTTTTATTTTACTTTTTATTTCATTTTATCCGAACAGTCATTGTAGTCAAGTAGTTGTTTATTTTCTATTTTATTTTATTTCACTATTTATTTTAATTTATTTTAGGGAAACAGTCATTGTAGTCAAGTAATTTATTTATTTTTTTTTATTTTCATATTTTGTTTTGTTTTATCCAAACAGTCATTGTAGTCAAGTGGATGTTTATTATGTTTTGCTTTATTTTATTTTATTTTATTTTATTTTATTTTATTTTATTTTATTTTATCTTCCAAACAGTCATTGTAGATTTATTTTTCTATTTTATTTTACTTTTTATTATTTTATTTTATCCAAACAGTCATGGTAGTCAAGTAGATTTATTTTGTATTATTTTGTTTTGTTTTGTTTTGTTTTGTTTATTTTGTTTTATTTTAGTTTGTAGTTTTCTTCATTTTGCTTTTTATTATTTTACTTTATTCAAACAGTCATTGTAGTCAAGTGGATTTATTGTTTTTATTATTTTTCAATTTTATTTTATTTTACTTTTTATTTTATTTTATTTTATCCAAATAGTCGTTGTAGTCAAGTAGATGTTTATTTTGATTATTTTATTTTTTTATTTTATTTTATTCAAACAGTCATTTTAGTCGAGTATATTTATTTATTTATTTATTTATTTTTTATTTTATTTTGTTTTATTTTATCCAATCAGTCATTGTAGTCAAGTAGATGTTTATTTTATTCCATTTTGTTTTGTTTTGTTTTATTTTATTTTATATTTCATTTTGGTTCATGCAACAGAAATATGAGTCTCTCATTGGTTCACCTGTGACTGTGTTTGTACAGGTGTTGCGTAAAGCTCTGAAAACCTCATGCGCGTTTATGACTGGATACAACAGTGAATTATCACGTATCCCAGGCAACAGACTCGGTCATGTGACGCTCCTGCGCTGTATCACAGCAGGAAGTGTTTGCGAGGGAGGTTCAGAGAGACCAGACGTCAAGACTCATTCTCCCTGTGTACATTTACTCATTGAAGTGTATAATCTCTGTTTTAGATGAATTTTTACAGGTACTAATTTGCTTAAATGTATTTTTAGGGTTTCAAGAACAGTCTTCATGTGAATCTTCTGCCATCAGGTGAGTCATTCCTGATCTACAGCACTTTTTACTTTTGCTGAGGGATTTATGGTTGGTTTACATGAGGACAATGTGAAGTTCATATTTAACCAATTATCTAAGCAAAAACATACTTTCTTTGTAACTTTTAATGAATAAATTTGTTAATTTTTCATGAAAAATTATTTAATAAATAATGTATTAATTCCTTCATTTTTTTACTTTACAAATTTTTACAATAGCTATATAAAAATGTTAGTTTTAAATTATATTATTATTACCATTATTGTTATTATTAAATATATATTATATACTAAAATGTTATACAATACTGTCCGTTTTTATATAATATGTTAAAACATGATGGGAACATTAAAAAGAACAAAATAAGATCAAATTTTATTTTCTTTTATCCAAATAGTCATTGTAGTCAAGTAGATGTATTTATTTTATTTATTTATTTATTTTTATCCAAACAGCCATCACTGTCAAGTTAATGTATTTTATTTTATCTTATTTCATTTTATACAAATGGTCATTATATTATTTTTTTATATATATAAATTAAATAATTAAAATGATTTATCATTTTGAAATGCTTATTATAATTCTAAATATATTAAATAATCATGTATTTATTTATTAAATATATGTATTAAGGTTTGAGTTTTTCTATATATATATATATATATATATATATATAAAATTTATGTTTTTATTCATTTAATATTATTATTATTATTATATTTTCCCTTTTTATTTTAATTTAAGTTAAAGTTTTAGTATTTTTTGTTTATTTGTTTTTGCAATTATTATGATTTGTTTAATATTTATATACTTTATTTTAATTTTTGTTATTTAAAGTTAATAAAAATAAAACATTTTATTTTATTTTTTCATTTAAAATATACTACATAAGTTGTTATTTGATGTTAATAAAACAGTGGAGCGCGCACGCCGCAGACAAAGTTCAAATAAGTTGTTCAAATAAAATAGAGCTGCGCTCTGAAGGTCTGAACTGAACCTAGCGGCAGCGCATCGCTTTCCGCGTTCGGTGTGAAAGCCGCTTAATGCATTATACAATGTTGACGTTTACAACATAGAGGTGTGCCCGGTTCGCTTACATAAGCAAATTGCGAGCACTTTCCACGGTAGGCCGTGCTAACTTGTCGATCAGCCACTTCAGCCGTTTCATCGTCAGACTCTGGCTGGAATTGTTATGGCAAAATCGATGCCATCTTTTCTATGTATTGACAAGTCTCCAGTATGGAGTCAAAATAGGGCCATATATATCTGCAAAATAAAACAATGTTTTGCAAACAAAAAAATATGTTTTGCAAATAAAAATAGAGTATTGAGAAAAAAAATTGCTTTTTTGCAAGTAAAAAAAGTAATTGCAAAAGAAAAGTTAACCCCTGAGAGAAAAAATAAAGTTTAGCAAAGTAAAACTTCAGCAGCATTGACTTTGCAACACATATTTCCCTTTGCGCCGCTCCTTTAAATCCGCGTTTCAGTCATCCGTGCCTTTGCGGCGCAAGCTTTCCTTTGCGCTTCATTTTTTTATGCGCTTCGCTTTGTGTCCCTGATTTGACGTGGGGGAGGGGTCAAGAGGTTGGGGTGTGTACAAGGGACGAAGGCGCGTCCCTCTCGTTACGTCATCAGCGCGAGCCCCGGATCTCAGGTATGTATTATTGATCGCTTTCTTCTTCTTCTTATTAGACTCCTATATTATTAATAACAGATACAGAACGTGCGAAAACTCAAAATAAGCGCAGTAGAGGAAGACAATAACGCACATAACGCATATGGACATCATTTTATCAATATTCCTAAAACCTCCTCAGGTATTTTCATGATAATAAAGTATAATTATTAATAATAATTTCGCACGAGAGCGACCTCTAGCTTTCGGGTGCAACAGTATTTTACCTATTTCACCCACAAGCTGTTCATAAATCATGTACAATATAATGTTTGTTAATCGTGACAGCCTTATTTGGGCCGGTCTAAAGTATCTGTTATTAATAATATAGGAGTCTAATAATAATAAGAAGAAAGCGATCAATAATACATATCTGAGATCCGGGGCTCGCGCTGATGACGTAACGAGAGGGACGCGCCTTCGTCCCTTGTACACACCCCAACCTCTTGACCCCTCCCCCACGTCAAATCAGGGACACAAAGCGAGGCGCATAGAAAAATGAAGCGCAAAGGAAAGCTTGCGCCACAAAGGCACGGATGACTGAAACGCGGATTTAAAGGAGCGGCGCAAAAGGAAATATGTGTTGCAAAGTCAATGCTGCTGAAGTTTTACTTTGCTAAACTTTATTTTTTCTCTCAGGGGTTAACTTTTCTTTTGCAATTATTTTTTTTTACTTGCAAAAAAGCAATTTTTTTTCTCAATACTCTATTTTTATTTGCAAAACATATTTTTTGTTTGCAAAACATTGTTTTATTTTGCAGATATATATGGCCCTATTTTGACTCCATACTCCAGGGCTGTCAGTCAGTTATGGCAATGGGCGTTTCGTTTTCCGACACGCTGTACGCGGTAGACCAATCATAAAGGACTGTACCATCTGACCAATCACAGCAGTGAGGGCTCACGGAAAGGAGGGGTTTAGAGAGACTGATTCTTCGAACTGCTTCGCACGAGTCGTTTATGAATCATTTAGAAATGGGGTAAAATTAAATCTATTTTTGGAGAAAACTGAACTGTTTTTTGACCTTGCATACATGTAAACCTGTTTTGGGAGTCTATTAAAACAATATTAGCAACCTTTAAAATGGCATAATAGGGGCACTTTAATATTAATATGACTATATAAAAGCAAATAATTACAATATTAGATGCTTTAATAAAGTCAGTTTAACATTTTATCCAACATGTTAAGACATATAATGATAGGGACGTGAATTTAAAGGATTTAGATTGTTTTACATAATTGAAAATTTTTATTGAAATATATATTATATATTGATTTATTATTATTAAATATATAATGAAATATAACGTGTGTATGTATATGACGCAGGTGTTTTACATGTGTTTCTTCCAGATGTGAGCTGATCATCATGGCATCGCTGCTCTGCACCCTCCAGGACCATCGTGATGACGTGAACTGCTGCGCGCTCTCGGACCGTCTTCTGGCCTCGTGCTCAGGGGACAAAACCGTGCGCGTATATTCCTGCGAGGACTTCCGCGAACTGCCCTTCTCTCCTCTGCGCGCGCACGCTTACGGCGTTCACTGCTGCTGCTTCAGCAGCTGCGGCCGCTACCTGGCGTCCTGCTCCACGGACGCGCTCACTATCGTATGGAGCACGAGTACGGGCGCAGCGGTGGCCGCGCTGGAGCACCCGGCGCGCGCTCCTGTCCGAGTCTGCGCGTTCTCTCATGACGCGCGCTTTCTGCTGTCCGGCGCTTCTGACGGGACTGTGGCGGTCTGGGATGTGACGTCAAAGACGCTGCGAAGGTCAATTTTATAAAATAACATAAATATTGAGACGTACATTATAAATATAAGTAACGTAACATTAAAACAGCCTTACTGTTGAGAAATAGCATTTAGGAAATACACTGAAACATGCTAAACAATAACAATTTTTACTTTTACTAAGGAATAATACATATTTTTTTTTATTTTTTTTAATTTTATTTTGTTTTATTTTGCACACCTAAGCTCTTTAATACTATATTCAGGAGTTTTATTATAGATTTGTAGAGATTATAGATTTTTTTGTTGTTGTTTTTTTGTTTTGTTTTTATTATTATTATTATTATTATTATTATTATATGAATTTATTAATATTTTGAAATATTATATTTTCCCTTTCATTTTAATTTAATTTAAGGTTTTGGTATTTTTTGTTTGTTTGTTTTTGTAATTTTTATGATGATTTTTTTTATTTTTTCAGTTTTAGTTTTAGTTATTTGAAGTTAAACAAACAAACAAAAACACAGAGAAAATATGTCTTGGCAGCTAGCTGAAATAAAATAAATAAAGTTACAAAATAATTTAATCCCGTTACAATAACTATTTTTAGTTAGGGATAATAACCCTGCAAATAATCACTTTATTTTATTTTATTTTATTTTGTTTTGTTTTATTTTTTATTTTATAGCAATACATACAGAGGTCCATCAAATGTTTGATTAGAGATTATTTGCTTAGGACATTAAAAAAAAACAAAATGCGCTAAGATTAAAAGGAATTAAATTGTTTATGATTTTAAAAGTATATTATAATTTTAAATAATATCATTTACATTTATTTGAAATATATTTCATAAATATTATTATTATTATTACTTATGTGTGTATTCAGATTTTTAATTAGTTATTATATTTTCCCTTTTTATTTTAATTTATGTTTAAGTTTTAGTATTTTTTGTGTATTGTTTTTGCAATTATTATTATGATTTGTTTAATATTTATATATTTTTATTTTAGTTATTTGAAGTTAATAAAAATAAAACATTTTATTTTATTTTATTTTATTTTATTTTATTTTATTTTATTTTATTTTATTTTACCCCTAGGCTTTTTTTAATGCTGGATTTAGGAGTTGATTAATATATATTTATCATTCCATGAATGCAAAACATACAAAGGTGCATCAAATGTTTGCGTGAGTCATTCTGTTGAATGTGTGTAACCTGAAGCGTCTCTCCTGTAGATGTGCTAAAGTCAGTGAGGGCAGCGTCCTGGCCTGCTGTTTCTCCCCGTGTGGACAGATGTTCATCACAGGCTCCAGTCAGGGTGAACTTAATCTGTGGACGCTGAGCATGAACACTTTACACACACAGAGAGAAGCTCATGATCTGGGAGTGAACTGCTGCCACTTCTGCCCTCAGATGAGCATTGGTAACAGTCCACACAGTCTCATCTCTCTTCTGCTGTAGTTATTATGACTCCCTCTGCTGGAGACAGAAGAGATTTACCTGCAGTGATGTGGGAAGATCTGACATTTTTCTATGAACATATATCCCAGCTTAATCTTGCCACAAAAAAAAAAAAAAAAGAAAAACATCACCTGACTGACATTAAAATAAAACAAACACAGTTTTTGTTTGCCATTGTTATGCTGTTATTTAAGCTGGTATGTTTCCGTTATGGTGGAACAGTCTGCAGTCAAAACAATATATTTTTAGGCCTAAAATTTTTGAATTGCATATAAAATGTCCATCCGTTTGATTTTTATTATTAGTTTTAAAAAATATGTACATTTCATATTCATCTTTATTTCAGTTTTAGTTATTTGAGTACATCAAGTTAAGTAAAAATGAGAAATTATGTCTTGGCAACTACCTAAAATAAAATAAGTTGTTTTTTTTGTTTCAGTTATAATTTTTGTTCAAAAGTTTATTTATTCATTTGTTTGTTTTTGTTTGTTTGTTTGCTTGTTTGTCTATTTTTTTGTTTGTTATAGTTTTAGTTTTTGGTTTTAATTTTACTTTTAGTGACGAATAATAACCCTGCAAATAATCCTTACATTTTTTTTTTATTTTATTTTATTTTATTTTATTTTATTATCTTAGCAGAAGATTTTATTTTATTTTATTTTATTGTATTATTTTACATCTTGGGATATTTTAATTTTATTTTATAGTTTTATATTAAATAATTATAAATAATTCTAAATTAATTTATTTAAAATGTATACCCTGCAAATAACCTCTATTTTATTTTATTTTTGCTGAAACATTTATTTTACACCTAGGAATATTTTTATTTTATTTTATGTTTTTATATAAAATAATTATAAATAATAATTATAACTAATTATAAAATAATTTATTTAAAATGTATACCATGCAAATTAAAAAAAAACTTTGATTATTTAAATAAAGTCAAATAGATGCATATACTTAAGAATAAACTATGGCATGATTTTTTTTGTGTAAAAATCTGACCTATTTCATGTATGTACAGTATGACGTACAAATATGCATCACATTAAGACTTTTTAATTGTGTTAAAACTGTTTAATTCAAATGAATGGACATTTAATATGCCATGTAAATATGTAAACATTACATTCAGGTCTAATTATTTTTTTTAAAGGTATTTCAGATTAATCCGTCCTTAAACAAACAGTCTTTCTGTCTAAAGCTTTTACTGTTATTGTTTTTATATAAATAACACATCAGAACTAACAAATACTGATACACTCTAAATATGAACATATGCTGCAAATTCAGTCAGAATGCAACTTCTAGGCTTGTGTTTGTGTTTATGACTCTCCTTGTTTGCATTCAGATGAATAAAATTGAATGGAGCTCTTTAAGTGGCCAAAATAAGCTGTGAATTTACTGACAAACAACAATTTGACTAAACAAGACTGAATTTAATGAGATTGGAAATGCTTTGGACTCAGCTTTTCTGTTCACATCCATCTGTTCAGGATCAGCTCAAGACAGGAAATGATTATGGTTGTTTATAAGTGTAATTGTATTCACATTTGTTGTGAGGTTAAATTAGAGGAGTGAGTATACTGTAATTATCTTTACAGGAAAGTCAAACATTATTATAATCTTGATTAGTCATGCTCTGGTGTGTCTGTGTGTGTCTGTGTGTGTGTGGATGTTTTCAGATGGCCAGACAGTCAAGTTTCGATTGGCCTCTGGTGGGCAGGATAACAGACTGAGGATATGGATTATTTCCCAGCATGCAACAGCAGGTACTCGCACACTCTCTCTATCACTGCACCTGGCATTCAACCAAAAAAGCGTGTTTAAATTGAGGGAATTGATGATTGAAAATATTGTGCAGCAGAACTGACTAAACTCACTGAGATTTCGCAAATATTGCATTCAAATTGGCCCATGCTTTTCAAAAGCCAGACTATTTTGTCAAGGTAAAAAGGGTGTTGTTTTACACAACCATTGAGAATTTTTAACCAAGGTATATTATAGACTTTTCATTAAGACCCTAAAGAATCATATCAACTTGTGGAAAATGGGCATCCGATGACCCCTTTAAAAACTCACTACTTAATAAACAGCTAAAACCAGCCAAAGCTAAATGGCTGCTTTGGCTGCTCTCCCAGGCTGGTTTTAAAGTGATTTAATGTGGTTTTGGCCACTTTTTAGCTGGTCAAGCTGAGAGACCCGTTAAAAGACCAGCCAAGGTTAAACCAGCTGAGACTAGACAACCAGCCTAGGCTGGTTTTAGCTGTTTTTTTACTGAATCAACTGGTTTAGCTGGTTTAAACATGCTAATCATGTTAGAAACATGTTAATCATGCTAGCAACATGCTAGTAACTTACTTGTCATGTTAGCATCATGCTAATCATTCTAGCAACATGCTGATTTATGCTAGAAACACGTTAGCAACTTGCTAATCATGCTAACAACTGCTAGTAACTTGCTAATCATGCTAACAACTGCTAGTAACTTGTTAATCATGTTAAGAAACATGGTAGCAACAAGCTAGTAGCATGTAAATTATGCTAGAAACATTCTAATCATGCTAGCAACATGCTAGTAACTGCTAATCATGCTAACAGCATGGTAGTAACATGTTAATCATGCTAGAAACATTATAGCAACATGCTAGTCTTGCTGACAACATGCAAGTAATATCCTAATCATGCTAGAAACATGCAAGTAATGTTAACAACATGTTAGTAACTTGTTAATAATGCTAACAACATGCTAGTAACATGCTAATCATGTTAGAAACATGCTAACAACATAGTAATATGTTAATCATGCTAGCAACATGCTAGTAACTTGCTAATCATGGTATCAAAATGCTAGTAACATGTTAATCATCTAGCAACATGCTAGTAACTTGCTAATCATGGTATCAAAAAATGTAACATGTTAATCATGCTAACAACATGCTAGTAACATGTTAATCATGCTAGAAACATTATAGCAACATGCTAGTCTTGTTGACAACATGCAAGTAATATCCTAATCATGCTAGAAACATGCTAGCAACATGCAAATAATGTTAACATGTTAGTAACTTGCTAATCATGCTAGCAACATGCTAGTAACTTGTTCATCCTGCTAGCAACATTCTAGTAACTTGTTAATCATGCTAGCAACATGCTAGTAACTTGATAATCATGGTAACATTGTGTCACTTGCTTATGTTGGAAACATGCTAACAATATGTTAGCAAAAAGCTAGTAACATGCTAATCATACTAGCAACATGTTAATTATGTTAGAAACATGCTAGCAACATGCTAGTAACTTGCTAATAATGCTAACAACATGGTAGAAACATGTTAGCAACACGTTATTCATGGTAAAACATGTTATCAACATGCTAGTAACATGCTAATCATGTTAGAAACATGCTAACTACATGTTAGTAACATGTTAATCATGCTAGTAACATGCTAATCCGGTTATAAACATGCTAATAACTTACTAATCATGCTAACAACATGCTAGTAACTTGCTAATCATGCTGTTAACTTGTTAATCATGTTAACAACATGTTAGTAAAATGCTAACAACATTGTAATCAGCCTATAAATATAAGCAACAAGCTAATCATGCTAAGACATGCTAACAACATGTTAAATCATGTAAGCAATGTGCTATATTATGCTAGTAACATCAACTTTCATACTTCTAAAACTGCTTCAAAGTTCAAGCTAGTTGTTCTCAAACTTTACTGATCTAGAGTTCAAATATAGTTAGAAATTTAATTGTTATGGATTTACCTTTGAAAAAATGTTAATGAAATAGCAAAAAATAAATAAATAAATAAAATTACAATCTAGATGTAAGCAATATCTTAAAAGTTCAATATAACCCTTCTAATTAAATTATTATTACTGTGTTTCGGTAGTAACACATTTGGGGAGAGGACAAATATTCCAAAACTGAAAATGCAATATGAGAATTAACTGCACAATTACCAAAAATGTGTACCTTGGATATTATACAATTTGCATACATAAATTTTTTCTGGAAAAAGACATTTTTTCAAGACGTTTCCAACTCTGACTTTGGACCAAGTCTGTAGAATGGCCCATATAGATCTTAAACTGAAATACTCCATTAAAGGCAAGTTTAGAAAATTATTCACAGAATGAAAAAAAAGGTGATATTTTACTTTTCATCTCACAATTTGGTTTTTTTTGTCCTGCAGTTCTGATTTTATATATCACTTTTTTTCTCAGAAACAAAGTCATAAATAAATAAATAAATACATAAAATAAATAAAATAAAAAAAGACATGAGTTTTGACTCTGGATTCTGGCCAGATTTAATTTTGCTGTGAATGTATACAGTAGTATAAGTCATGAGAATAGGTAGTATTTGAGCTCTGTGTGTGAATGGTTGTGATTGATTGTTTTAAGCTCTAATAGTTTTCATGAATACCCACTATTTAATCCATAATCCTCAGCAGCAGGCGTCAGAGCGGGCTTCGTCTGTCTGTCGCTGTGGCAACAGTCGCGTCTGACTGCTGTGAGCGCTCGCTGCCCGCTGAGAATCTTCATGCACACTTTTGTTTTACGCACACATGCAGATAAGCAGCAGTCAATCACAGGGGTTGCTGGGATATTGTGTCTCACTTTCTCGCAGGAAATTGTTCTGTGGGTGTGGAGGCAGAATATGCATATTGTTCATTTTCTGACTGACGTTATCAGTGATTCCAGCTCGGTGTGTTTTAGAGGTTTTTTTTATATTGACTGTCTGGGTGATTGATTAAATTTAGTTGATCTAAAGTGAATTCTGAACTCAAGTAAATGGTTTAACCAAGTGCACGTGTCCTCAGCAACATACATTGCTGTGGTCTCTGTGTTTATAGACTATATATATATATATATATATATATATATATATATATATATATTTTTTTTTTTTCTTTCCGTTCAAATTATTATAGTACATAAATTTTTTTTTTATTTTATTTTATATATATTTTGTTTTAATTTATTCTTAAGTTTTTTTTAATTTATTATATCAACATTTCTCATTTTCACTTTGCAACTACAATATATAAATATTTAATGTTTAATAATTTTATTTAATATAAACAAAAAAGCATAAAATGACTAAAACTTTAACATAAAAATAAAAAAAATAGTGTTTAACAAAACAAATTACATTTTGTATTAGGCAACATAACAAAAAAGTTATAGATATTAAAAAATAAAAAGTAATACATCTATATAATAAAAACAATAATAAAAAAATTAGAAAACAAACTTTTGCTTATGTCTTCTGCTGGCACTTTCTTTTTAAGTGTCAAAATGTATTATGCTTATAGAGAGAGAGTTTTCAATTTTGTAAAAATTTGTTTTAGTGTTGTATTAATTGTTTTAATTTATTCTTAATTATTTAGGTTTTTTATATCAACATTTCTCATTTTCATTTTGTAAATTTGATGTAGTATAATAATTAAAACTAAAACTGAAATAAAGATTCATAGCAACTACATAATATAAATGTATGTAATCTAAACAAAAATGCATAAGATGACTAAAACTTTAATTAAAATAAAAAAAACATAAAAATAAAAAAAATTAAAATATCTTTTATTATAACAATAGCGTTTCACAAATTATGTTTTGTATTAGACAGCATAACTAAAAAGTTATAGATATTAAATAATTAAAAATAATACATCTATATAATAAAATAATTAAAATAATTAAAATAAAAGTAAAAATTTGTTTTAATTTTGTATTAAGTTTTTTTTGTCAACATTTCTCATTTTCATTTTGTAAATTTGTAGTATAATAATTTAAACTAAAACTGAAATAAAGATTATATATAAATATATTTAATATAAACAAAAATACATATAATTACTAAAGCTTTAATGAAAATAAAAAACATAAAAAAAAATATCTTTTATTATAACAATAGTGTTTAACAATTTCATATTCTACAGCATAACAAAAAAGGTAACAAAAAATAACAATAAAGATATTAAATAATTAATACATTATAAATCTATATAATAAAACAGTAATAAAATAATTTAGAAAATAAACTTAATAAATAAAGATTGTTCATGTCTCCTGCTGTAGCTTTTCAGGTGTCAGAATTCATGTTGGCTAATGCACACTGATATTCTGTATTATATTTGCATGATTTAATTGTAAAATATTTTTAAACAAAAAGTTTTAATTATTATTATTATTTATTTATTTATTTATTTTTATTTAAGAATTGCATGAATATTTTCCTACAGGTTTTTTTTTTTTTTTGCGCATTGGGTCTATTTTGTCACGATGCATTATGCGATTTTTGCATGAAGGAAAATGTCCTAAAAAATCCTTTGCACTGCACCTATGATATCTTAAAAAAAAAAATCTTAAAAGCAAGATGTGTGTTCCCACAATGCTTCAGTGCAGTGTGTATTGTGTTTATGCACAGGTTATGAGATGCTGCTGCTCTATACTCTCTCTGCTCAGTCTGCTCCCGTCCTCTGCTGTGCCTTCTCGTTTGACGGACAGCTGCTCGTCTCTGGGTAAGCCCCGCCCACTCTTCACATCACTGCTGCTGTCAAATACTAGCTTACTTTACTGAATAGAATGAATGCAGCTAACATTTTTGTACTTAATATTTCTTCCTTTCTCCTTTTTTTTCCGTGTAGTGGAACTTTTAAAATAGTAATGTATGAAGAGATATTTATCATATTTAAAATAAAACACCACTGACAAATGATCATAAAATGTTTCACTTTGTTTACTGCCTACTATTCAGTGTTATATTATTATTGTATTTTTTTTATACTATTATGGTAGTATTTTAATTAGAATACATTTTCTAATTTATTATAAATGTTAGTAATTTCATGTGCTTTTGTCATTTTTATTACTTAATAATCTAATATTATCTAATATTATTTTATTATTTTAGTTTAGGCTGTATATTTTATTCTGCATGTTTTATATTACACGCTTTGACCAGCAGGTGGATCTGTGGTGCCAGATTCTGATCTCAGTGTTTAATACAGGAGTATATTCAAACACCAACAAAATACATGATGCATGATGTAAATCTAGATTTTATTTTGCTCTATTTGCAGGTCTGTTGATAAAACAGTGACCGTATATGATGCGGTGAGTGATTGACAGCCTTATTTTGATGTTTTGGGGTTATCACATTAAAAACGCTGTCAACAAACCACAAAATGCATCTAGCGATGACAGCAGATACAGAGGAAGAAATGTGACTTGGACCGTTCTTGGACTTTCTTCGTTAGCCCTGGGTATAGAGCATTTTAAAATGAACAATCATGCATATTCATTAACCTCCAAAGCGCTGATATATGTGCATAATTACCCAGCCAAAGGGTTGAGAAAGAAACCAGAGTTCAATTAATGGAAGAGTTATGATTAATGGAAGATTATTTATGATTAAGCATTTGAAACCATGTGATTTAGAGATCCAAATATGCTTTGGCAAAATGCAGTTAGGATTTGTATTTAAATCATTCAGTATCAGTTGTATGGGCTGATAGATGTGTTTATAGATGATATATGTGCTGACAGGTTTATAAAACACATCATAGATCTGTCTCAGTCTCTGGCTGTCTGCCTGTATCTGTTTAATCATTGACCAGTCAGAATGTGTGGTTAAGATGCTCTGTCACCTGCAGCCTATAATGCTCCAACCACATGATCAAACTCTTTGTGTGTGTGAACAGAATCATGGAGAACTTCTACACACTCTGACGCAGCATGACAGGTGAGTCTCTGAATCGTTCTGTGAGTTTTATCAGACCACATTCACACTGCAGGTTAATGCAGATTTCTGTTCTGATACAGTTTCGCTTCATTCTGAACTGAAATGAAAATACCTTTTATATTTCAATTCTCCAAAGGAAGCCATAGCAAAATTAAACATTTTAGTTCTTCTATAATTATTTCTGCATTAAGTTAAAGTTAATTTAGAGACACAATATTTATACTTCTAAAAATCCATCTGTCTTCTTTACTTATTTCATTCCTGAATGAATCGTTTTTTTAGAACAAATCGTTTGTGTGCAAGATTCAGTGACTCTCATAGACATTTGCTTGTTTAATTCCTGAATGAATCAGCATTTTTTAATGAATCATTTGTGTGAATGATCCTGTAATTCATTTATATAGACTGTCACTTCTTGTGTTCCTGTAAAGAATCAGTGTTTTTTAAATTAAATGTTTGCAGGAATGATTCAGTGACTCTCATAGACATTTGCTTTTCATTTTTAAATGAATCAGCATTTTTGAATGAATCATTTGTGTGAATGGCTCTGTGATTCCCTCATATAGACAGTTACTACTTTCATTCCTGAATGAATCAGTGTTTTAGAACAAATCGTTTGTGTGCAAGATTCAGTGACTCTCATAGACATTTGCTTGTTTAATTCCTTAATGAATCAGCATTTTTTAATGAATCATTTGTGTGAATGATCCTGTAATTCATTTATATAGACTGTCACTTCTTGTGTTCCTGTAAAGAATCAGTGTTTTTTAAATTAAATGTTTGCAGGAATGATTCAGTGACTCTCATAGACATTTGCTTTTCATTTTTAAATGAATCAGCATTTTTGAATGAATCATTTGTGTGAATGGCTCTGTGATTCCCTCATATAGACAGTTACTACTTTCATTCCTGAATGAATCAGTGTTTTAGAACAAATCGTTTGTGTGCAAGATTCAGTGACTCTCATAGACATTTGCTTGTTTAATTCCTTAATGAATCAGCATTTTTTAATGAATCATTTGTGTGAATGATCCTGTAATTCATTTATATAGACTGTCACTTCTTGTGTTCCTGTAAAGAATCAGTGTTTTTTAAATTAAATGTTTGCAGGAATGATTCAGTGACTCTCATAGACATTTGCTTTTCATTTTTAAATGAATCAGCATTTTTGAATGAATCATTTGTGTGAATGGCTCTGTGATTCCCTCATATAGACAGTTACTACTTTCATTCCTGAATGAATCAGTGTTTTAGAACAAATCGTTTGTGTGCAAGATTCAGTGACTCTCATAGACATTTGCTTGTTTAATTCCTGAATGAATCAGCATTGACAGTCATAGATATTAGCTTGTTTTATTTTTAAATGAATCAGCATTTTTGAATGAATCATTTGTGTGAATGATCCTGTAATTCATTTATATAGACAGTCACTTTATGTGTTCCTGTAAAGAATCAGTGTTTTTAAATTAAATGTTTGCAGGAATGATTCAGTGACTCTCATAAACATTAGCTTGTTTCATTTTTAAATGAATCAGCATTTTTGAATGAATCATTTGTGTGAATGGCTCGGTGATTCCCTCATACAGACAGTTACTACTTTCATTCCTGAATGAATCAGTGTTTTAGAACAAATCCTTTGTGTGAATGATGCAGCGACTCTCATAGATAGACATTTGTTTCATTCTTGAATAAATCAATGTGTTTAATTGAATTGGTTGAAAGAATCAATGATTCTGTGACTCATTTATAAAGAAAGTCACTTGTTTTAATGGTTTTATGTGCAGAAAGAGTCACTTTTTTATAGAATATGGTGGAGCACTGAAAAGAAAGTGGATTGAAAATAAATTCGATGTATAAAATTGAACATAAAAATTTTGTATTCTTCAAAGTGAGTGAAATAAAAAGCCTTTACTAGTCAGAATGAATCATATTATACTAATTTGTTTTGTCACAAAACTTGCTTTGGACTAATGCAACTTCATTAAATTTGTTCTCTTTTGTCAAACGTACAGTAGTGATCACTAAACGGTAAAGTCTTGCCATCCATACTTCTTGTTTAAAGCAATGAGCAATTGCTATTTAATCACAACAGTTTCTGGAGTGACACAGCGGTTTCACACGTATATATAAATTGCAGTGTGTACCTAAGTAAAGTTTTTCTTTTATATTTCTCTCTGCTATAGATATGTGACTGCATGTGCATTCTCTCCCTGCATATTGATGTTTGCATCTGGCTCTATGGATAAGACAGTGAATATCTGGAGAATTGGAGATGGAAATGCTGAAGCATGTAAGTACACAAAGTCTGCTTTTGTTGAACTGAATACTGACACTGCTGTTTGCCTGTCTGACCACTAAATCAATGTGCAGTCTTTAAATGAATGCTCCTGATTCAACACACGTGAAGCTTTATCAGCACATTTTGTATTATGATGTTGATTATCACAGAAAAATAATTCCATTCTTCTGCTTTTATAATTTAACTTGTATTAAACATGGACCATTTGGGTAATAAGGGTTTACGTTTTTGACCTTAATTTTTTTTTAATAAAATATTGTATTTTATAATTGATAAGTGATAATTGATAAATGATAAATGCATTTTGTTACTGAATATTTGTGCAATATTTTTTTTTTAAATAATTATATTTTAGGCTATTTAACACTGAAATATATTTATAGTAATAGAGAGAGTTTTTATTTTTCATATTTGTGTGTCTGAGCATGTAGTAATTTGTGTTTCTGTGACCCCGGGCAGAGGGGTTGGGTTGTGGAGTCACTGCCATGCTGACAGATGGCACACAGTCCGGCCATTAGGATGGCACCAGATCAGAGAGGCAGCCATCCAAACTTGGATTACAGACATCATGAAGAATATCATTTTACTAGCGAGAGGAGTTTAGACAGAACAGCTGCCAATCTGTTGTGTAATGATGGCTTATGATGAAACAATACTTCACCCCCATTTTTGCCATTATTTATTCATCATATCATTACAAACTCATATCCTATTTTTTATTTCAATGTTCAGATATCATGTGACCACATTTACTGCCCCAAAAACTGCTTAAAAATAATAAAGGCATGTTTACAATATAAATTAACAATATAATTCCAGTTATTTTGATCAATATATCTGTATTTTTTTCCTAAACATTTTACTGAAAAAAATGCCACGCAGAGACTCATGAACATTTTTGAATGGTCACTCATATAGTTTTGAATGGATTCATTAAAGCGGCACATTTGAACTGAATCACCGAAATGAATCGAGCTCCAAAGCCGAGTCAAAAACCTAGTGTAACGACACTCTTGTAAAACTTATAAAATGCCAAAAAAAAGTGCATTAACGTTATCTAATTGATGTACGTTTATATATCCAGAAACCTGGTGAAGTTTATCTCTCTCTCAGTGGGGTTACAGAGACATCATGTACTAAAACAGAAACTATTTACAATAAAATGTCATTAATTTGTGCTGTTGGCTGTCTTTTCACATTAGTGACCCATTTTCTCTTTATTTTCTAGCCGAACCATTGAAAACGTCGGTCCAAGGTAAGAGCTTCTCACCATTAGCATTCACTAATAAAACAAAGAAAGAAAGAAACACATTAGGTCTGTTTACATATGCCTTTTTTATTTAATCGGAAATAGGTACAGCTAAAGGATGAGACATCCGTTTGACTACATGAGTTTGTTTGGAGAACAAAAATCGTTATGTTGACATAACAATGAGGTAGATTTTAGCGCGAGCAATGCTAATTTGGTAAGCGAATCGTTCGTTAGAGTCGGATCTTTTCAGTGAATTGGTTGAACTAACGTAGTTTACAAACCTAATTTGGGGTGTGTTTCCCAAAAGCAACTATGGTCGCAACTTCCGTCGTTACCAATAGATTTAAATGCAATTGCTATCATGCTTGATGCTTTTGGAAAACGCACCCCTGAACGATTCATTCATGAATGGTTTTCGAGTCAAACTATCACTGAACCGCGAATCGTCTCTTTTGAACATGTCCGATACTGTAAATATGGTTATGAAATGATTATATGACAGAAACACACATATACTGGTTTTTAATAAACATCATTTTAATAACAAGTGCAAAATATATTTAGTTTGAATCATGGTTTGAAAGAACCGATTCACTGAAATGATTCTGACTTCTCGTGATTAGTTCATGCGATTTGTTTTATTTATTTATTTTTATTTTTAAAAAATCTTTACTCTTACGTCTTTACTCAACCATAAGCAGCTTATAAATGTTTTAAATCAATTTTTAATGAATATTCACTACCTACACAAACGTAATTAAAATATTGCAGATTTAAAAATGTATGAATCTAGCATGTAAACAAACTAAATAATCAAGCCGTATGTTTTTAATGTGTACAGGCATATGAATAATTCATCAGGGCAAGAAAATATGCTTTATGTTTGGGAAGGAAGAGACACAGTGTTTGGAATATAATGAGAGATGTTCATCCTTAAGGATGATAATTAAGCTCTTCCTGTTTGTATGTGTGCACAGGAAGGAAGTCACTGGGTTACTCCAGAACACTGGTCAGCGATTGGTCAGAGGTGGATGTGAGCGAGTGGCTCCGTGATGAAGGATTTGAAGCTTTGGTGGACACGTTTAGAGCCCACAATATTGACGGGGCCGAACTCATCAACTTAAACACAGAGACGCTGACAACTGAATTTAACATCGGTGAGGAAACGCACACAAACTGGTTTCCGACAACGGGTTCTGCACTAGCAAACACCACTTATATTTTCATCATAAGTCATTCAAATTATACTTTCAATCCTGAAGAAAAAAATGTAGATGCCATGGAGCCTCAAATATGATCAAGGGCAAGGGACCTCCATCCTAAAATTAAAAGCCAGCTATATATTTTCATGTACAAAGACCGAATTTATACTGTGGAAAAATTAATATTATGAATATTTGTATTATTTAGATTATTTGTATTATTTACATAAATTTTTTATACTCTTTATAGTACTGTAAATATGTATTATTTAGATAAATATTTTTTTTATTTATGCAAATCTAATTTTATTATTTATTTTAATTAAATGTTTATTATTTATTTATACAATTTTTCATTATTTATTTTAAGAATTTTATTTTATAATGTATTATTTAATATTAATTAATTTAATAATTTTATTTATTTGTTTAATGCTTATTATTAATTTTTAATTTACACTTTCTGTAAACTAAATAATTAAAATCTAATGATTTATATTCTAAATGTAAAATTCATTTATATGCCTGAAACAGCCTTTGGTTTATCCTGCCTGCCTGCTGCAGGGAGTTGATTGATTGGTTGATTAGATTGATTAGTTGAATTTAACACCTGTGGTTGATGAAGCCTGCAGGTCGAGCCAATCAGATGCTTTTGTTAGTCTGGAGGTTGTCCTCTGGGGTCCTCAGGAGGAGCTCAAGCTCTGCTCTAATGAATTTTGAGGTGCTGCAGTCATCAGAACCTGCTTCAGCTGTGATATTTGATTGGAGAGTTTGACTGCATATTGATCACACATGCATCCTGGGCAGCGTCTGATTGAAAACAGATTCTCACATCTCTATCCAGCTCCTCGTGTAAACCGCAACCTCTTCATCGCAAATGACACGTGCTGCACGCAACTATGAGACACACGTATACACAAGGATGAAGTAATTAGACGGACAGGTTTAATAGGCATGACTATTAAACCTGCACGTTAACTGGATGTGGTAAAAGCTAGGGTGTAAATATAAAATATAAATATATCTTCTGTGGAGGGTTCATGACCATAAAACGGTCCGAATGCAATGATAGGATGTTCTTTCTGCCCGTCAACATATCTTACCTGCGCGCAGCCAATAGCGAGAGTTTGGGGGCGGGGCTACTGTAGCATACTGAAGAGTGTTCAGCCAATGTGGAAAAACAAAATCAGATTCCGTTACAGAAGTGCAGCCCAAATTCGAAGTCGTGCCAAAATACAGAGACAGACAGTGGGGTAAAAATGAGTTAACATACTGGCAGTTGTTTTACAAGATGGGGGAATTAGATGAAATGTTTAGGTTTCGTTCGATACGACGAACTTGTGGAGTTCCTTCTCTACAGGTAAGCTAAACTTTAAGTTAAAAGTATTGCTGATATAATGGACTAATATAAAGTACCCTACTTTTACCCGTTGACACATTATAGACCCGTAAGAGCAATATTTGTGTTCGAGTTGATAGAGGATTGTCGCATGAAAGACGTTTGTTTTTGTAGTTCAGCTAGAGGGCGCTAATACCACAGAAACGGCCTACAATAGATAATCTCTAGATATGTAATTTTTTAGAATATTTTCTTAATATGCAGGTAACGTTACTACTATAAGTCATTCACAGGTTATTTGTTTATTTATTTTGAAAACTATAAAATTTGTTTTACGCACAAGACGTGATTTTGGGGCGGGGCTATTCGTTTTTTTTAGCTGACGAGCGCGGCGTGCTCAGAATGACGTTTGTTCATATATGCAGTCCGTTTGGTCACAAATAGCGGTTTGTTTAGGGCAGGTTGTCACTGAAAACTTCTTACTTGTCAAAGGAAACTTGTCCTCACATTCGGCTCTTGGTGAGTGTCTATTTTGGACTCGTATGCACTGTATGGTGTTTTTAGTGAAGGTAGAAACGAGGCTTTTCGAAACTGAATCAATTGAACCGATCGAAAATGACTCACTGTTTTGAAGCGCAGCTGGGCTAAACTGTGTAAATGCAACGAAAATTCAGGCCAAACATGCACGCAGATTTCTTTTACGCTCCAGTAACAGATGTTTAATCTATTAAATGTAATCTACAAATCATTAAATGTGACCCTGGGACCATAAAACCAGTCATAAGGTTCCATTTTTGCTGAATCAGCTGAATAAAGCTTTCCACTGATGTATGGCTTATTAGGATAAGGCAATATTTAGCTGAGATACAACTATTTGAAAATCTGGAATCTGTGGGTGCAGAAAAAATCAAAATATTGAGAAAATTGCCTTTAAAATTGTCCAAATAAAGTTCTTAGCAATGCATATTACTAATCAAAAATTTGGATTAAGCTGTTATATTTACGGTAGGAAATTTACAAAATGTCTTAATGGAGCATGATCTTTATTTAATATCCTAATGATTTTTGGCTATTGCTACAAATATACCCGTCATACGCAAGACTGGTTTTGTGGTCCGGGTTCACAAATATGAAGCGTCTTAATTTATATTGTTTGATTAATTTGTAGTGCTTGTTTAATGCTAATTTTTAGACCAATTGGGAACAACTACCGTATCACTGTTTCTTTTTAAAAATTGTTATAAAAGATGTTAAATAATTTTTGATTAAGAAATGATTACAAAAATCTTTTTAGTGTAACAGTGAATCTTAATGTTGTGTTTGTGAAAAAAGAAGGCTTCTGATTAGTAGAAGAGAAAAGTGAGGTGAGGAACAGTAGGCTGTATTATGATGATGAAACTCTTGTTAAAAAAAAAAAAGCATGAAATATTCACTTTTTTTTTTTTTCTTTTTTTTTTTAAATAAAATCTTTCATATAAAAATGCATCTACTTTGGACGGACTTAACATTTAGTTAAATCTGTTTTGGTGGAAAAATAAATTTTCGAGGACACCTGCCAGGGTTATTATTTTTAACTAAAAGTAAAACCATATAAAACACATTTGTTATTTAAATTAAGTTTTTTTTTTAAGATATATTTTTAGTTTATTCCAGCTAGTTGCTAAGGCAAAATTTCTAATTAATTTATTTTAACTTGATAAAATAACTAAAACGTAAAAACTACATGGTTAACATACACTACATAATTAAAAAAAATATATATATACCAACACCAAACTTAAAATTTACAATGAAGAAAATGTATAAAAACATTAAAAGTTAACTTAAGATTTAACAGTAATAAAACCTATCATAATATGTCAGTAATACTAAAATAGTACTGTCACCTGCCTTAAAGCAATGCCAAAAACGGCAAAGTCATGTTGCACAGCATATGCTGGGTGATTTACATCAGCTGAAAATACTTGTTTTCTCTGTCCTGTAGAGTCGGTGGGTCTCCGGGGTCAAATCCTGAGGAAGATTAAGGATCTGAGATCTTCACTAATGGACTCTGATGTTCCCGATGAGTTCCTCTGTCCGATCACCAGAGAGCTCATGAAGGACCCTGTCATCGCTGCAGGTCAGTCTAAGATACAGATCCAAGTTAGTCTGTCCTGATCACAGCTTTAATGTAAATTTAGATGTCATCTGAATTTAATTCAGTGTGCTTGTTGTTCCTGTCCAGTGTTGCCAGATTCAACTTTTTCCTGCTTAATGATGAAAATGATATTGTGGAAAAAAATTACAGGGTTGCTTTTTTTGGGCTACTTTTAAATTGTACCAAGGCCACCAAAAGGTTTATGTGTAGACAAAAATGGATGTCTTTAATAATGTATATAGATCACCAGAATGAATACCTGGCAACCTGACATTGTAGATCAGTTGCACATTTGGTGCTTTTGTGTTGACAAAACAAGAGTGACTGTGGGAAGAAGAGTGAATGAAGAGAATGTAGGCTATTAATAATGATCTTGAGATCAGAAAATATTAGCGAGAATTTTAATTTAATTTTTTATGAAGATGAAAGATTTTTGAAAAGAGTTGGGGAAATGAATGGACACTGTTTTAAGGCAAAAAAAAAAAAAAATAGAGACAGGATTTTATGGATAGCAGTGTCAGTGTATCATGATAGTGTTTTTCATATTTATGTCTCACATTTAAAAAAAAAAAAAGTATTCTGCAAAGTGCTTCAAAAAATCTAAAATTGAATGGGGAAAAAAGGTACATTTATCAGTTTAAAATAAAGCTGCAATTATAAATGCATGTTTAAAAGTATGTTATACTTTTATTTTGTCAGTTTAACATTTTATGATAATGGAGACATTTAAATAGGATTTAAATTATTTAAAATAATAAATGTTTTAAGGCCCTTTATCGAAATCCCGCAGCTGTCAACTGTGGTTGGATAAAGGGAAAAATTGGGGTAGTTTTCATTCATTTTGGGTGGGTTTTAGGCTAGAATTTTTTCATTTAACTTAATCTGTTCAAGCAGTTGACCGTTCGCAAACTGCTTGATTGACAGGCGATCTGACCAATCATAACGCAGAATCCAATCCAGAATCTTTTCGCGGTTCTCGGGTTTTTGCGAAAGGGTCAATTGCAAAACACAAAACAAAATGATGAATGCAATGCCAGAAATGCATGTTTAAATAGTGTGAAGCTCATGATGATGTGTTTCTCTAACAGATGGATTTTCCTATGAAAGAGAGGCGATGGAGAGCTGGATCAGCATTCCCAATCGCTCCAGTCCGATGACCAACCTGCCTTTACAAACCATGATACTGACCCCAAACAGAAGCCTGAAGACGGCCATACAGCGCTGGAAGAGCAGCCACTGACTGATGACTGCATGTACAGGTGGATGATTTACTTGCACTGTGAAAAATATCTAAATAAATGTCCCATTTTGGTGAGCAGTTCTTAAAAGAATCTTTTTTTTTTTTTTCTTCAGTGCAGATGAAAAAGACTATATCTTTGATGCTCAATTCATTCTTGTCGACAACATTAAATGTCAAAACCGGCGCTTTAATAATCTGAGTATCAGAACAACAACAGACTTTCTCCTACAGCAACTTAAAGCAGCTGTCAGTGTGCAATTTCGCTTTGTTCGTGTTCATCTCTTTACAAGCGAAACTGCGTTACTGTGTTTTACTAGTTCATACAGCTCTGTCTGTATGTCGCGGTTTAGTCGAGGGTAATTTGAGGTGTTCAGGTTAAACAGGCCCTGCAGAAGTCAAGCTAATGTACCTTGATTTGAATAGAGACATTCGATTGAGGTCAAAGACATTTAATTGCATAAATGCATTTCTACTCAGAATAGCTCATGGACAGAACATTGCTAAGCGTTCTTCAAAAAGCTTTTACCAGTTGATTCCACGTTTTTTTTCATTATATAAAGCAAACATGTCAGTGCACAAACGCTCATGAATAAAAAGTTTGGATTTAAAGCTGCTTAAATGCTTCCAATTAATTTAGCAGACAAATAAAAATTGTGATTTGTGTTATTAGCTTTAGTTTATTATTTTATTTATTTTATGTTCATTTTGACTAGGAAGTAAAGCAAAAAAAAAAAAAAAGTGTTCAGCACACATTGAAACTTCGGTTTATAGCGTTAATATTGTGTGAGAAATAAAATGTAATATTAAATGTGGGCTGTATAACAAATATTTGAGTCTGACAGTTTTTTTTTCTTTGACTAATGGAAATTATTTCCTGAAATGGGAAATTTATTTTTAATGCAGAATGCTTATGCAATCACAACCCATGAGACAGCAATTGCAAAAAGTAAATAAATCAGATTGTGTGTATGTATATATGTGTATGTGTGTGCGTGTGTGTGTGCGTGTGTGTGTGCGTGTGTGTGTGTGTGTGTGATTCAAATAATTCAAAATATTAAAAATAATTATAATTTTAATTAAACCCATGATATGAATGACTTTTATTTGTAATTTGTGTGTATGTATGTATGTGTGTGTGTATATATAAATATATATATAATATATATAATATATAATTATATATATATATATATATATATATATATATATATATATATATATATATATATATATATATATATATATATATATATATATATATATATATTATATATATATATATATATATATATATATATAATATAATTAAATATTTAAAATAATTAAAATATTAATTAATTATTAATTATTTACATTTAACAAATAATATGAATGAATTGTATTTGTAGTTATATATAATTTTAAATATTTTGTGTAATAACTGTAAGTTTAATTAAAAATGATGAATAATTATATCTGTTATATATATATATATATATAAAATTAAAACAGATTATATTATACAGTATATAATTACATATTAAAAAACTAATTAAAAATTATAATGTTAATGAAATGATATAAATGAATTTTTATATATATATCTCTATGTAAACAAGTAAAATATTTTAAATTGTCTATATATATATATATATATATATATAATTTTTTTTTCATTATTATTATTATTATTTATTTTTTCAATTATACAAATCAATAAAAACAACCATGTAAAACATTATATTTATGATGGCTTCATTGGCTTTATTGTTATTATAAAATGTAATTAGCATTTGTCCAGACCTTTTGGACTTTATTAAAGGATGTTCTCCAGATCATGATCATTTTTAATTTTCATTTTTTTTTAAATTATCTTGTTCAAATTACGGTGCAACACTTCATAATGATTAATAATGAATAATGAAAAAATACTTTTTTCCAGTGGGATTTTTTTTATTTTTTTTTATTTCCCATAAGTGGATCATGGCAAAAATGAATTCATTTTAATACAGAATGCAGTAACAGATCACAACTCATGAGGCACCAATTGCAGAAAAAAAATAATATATATACACATTTCAAATATAACATCTGCCCATCTCAGACTAATGACTTTTAATATTTTTCTCCACTTCCTTCACATAAACTTTACCATGCGCTCACACCCAGATGGCCTCCATAGATTTGTATTCGTTAAACATTTCTGTTTCTCTTAAAAGTAGCTGTGCAAAAATAACTATATAAAATATATTGCTTTGACAGATACCAAGCAGGAGGCGCCGTAAATAAATTAATCTAGACAGGAATAACGAGCAGGAAAGAATAGACTTTTCAACACCGTAGGGCAAATTCAGATGTAATGTACAAACATACAAACAGACCAGATACAAGTTTAATAACCGCAAACGTCACGTCAACCAAAAATGCATGAAAAACGCAAAATACACTTTTTGTTGTAAATAAACGGTCAAATACACCATCTTTACATAAAAGGTGGAAAATACACATTGCAATATATTTACAGTACATAGTCGAGTCTATTCTCGGTCATAATGGCAAGCAACGTTTAACCCATTGTGCACAGGTTCAGTTTCAATCGAATCCTCAGTGCAGTGTCTCTGATTCAGTGTGACGCAGCAATCGAGCCCCGCTTCAGCCGTTTATGGTCCGTTATGGTCCCTTTTGAAGGGCTTAAAAATAAAAATAATCATCCTGGATGCACAAGTTGTCCATACTCACAGGGCTTACAGAAAACAAGTACAAACAGACCCATTACTCAGTTATAGCTGAACTCAGCGCAAGTCTAAACTTCAGAATATAAATGTCATGTTTTAATATATTTCTGAGTGAATGTTGTGTTTGTGAATGTTCTTTAAATCTTTACAAAAAAAAAAAAAACCCTATATATATATGGCACTATATTATTACTTTTCATGAGCTTTCAACCCTTTTGATCTAATGCCTTAAAATTTTGTAGACAAATTGTCACTACATATGAATTTCTTTATGACTCTGAAATTTTAATTAAAATGCATGAGTTGAAACTTATTCTACAATAAGCAAAATGGAGAATGAGTATGTGTTCAAACTTTTTGATTGTACATATTTTATTTATCTAAAATTCAAAAGTTTGGAGCGGGAAGGATTTTTTTAATGTAATGTTTTTGAAAGAAGTCTCTCCAAAGCTGCTTTTATTTGATCAAAAATACAGTAAAAATGTTAAATATTATTACAAATTAAAATAAATGGTTTCTGTTTGAATATATTCTAAAATGTAATTTATTCCTGTGATGAAAAGCTAAACTTTCAGCATCATTACTCCAGTCTTCAGTGTCACATGATCCTTCAGAAATCATTCTAATATGCTGATGTTAAAAACTTTTTTTTTTTTTTTGGAAACTGTAAAATGTTAGTTTTCAGGATCCTATGATGAATAGAAAGCATTTACTTTAAATAGAAATCATTTGTAAATTTATAAATGTCTTTACTGTCACTTTGTAGACAAATTCATAAAACTTACATTTAAAACGGATGAGTTTTATTCTACAATATGGAAAATGGAGAATAAGTATGTGTTCAAATGTTTTGATTGTATACATTTAAAATTAAAAAGTTTGGAGCGGGAAGATTTTTTTTTTTTTTACCGTTTTTTTTTTAAATGCGTCTCTCTGAAGCTGCATTTATTTGATCAAAAATACAGTAAAAAATGTGAAATATTATTACAATTTAAAACAACTCTTTTCTATGTGGATATATTTTAAAATGTAATTTATTCTTGCGATGCAAAGCTGAGTTTTCAACGCCATTACTCCATTCTTTAGTGTCACATGATCCTTCAGAAATCATTCTAATATGCTGATGATAATTTTTTATTTTTTAGGAAACTGTAAAATGCGTTCTTTTCCAGGATCCTGATAAATAGAAAGCATTTATTTGAAATATAAATATTTTGTAACATTATAAATGTCTTTACTGTCATTTTTGATCAATTTAATGCATGCTTTTTGAATAGAAGTATTAATTTATTTAAAAAAAAAAAAAAAGTTTTGACTGGATGGTAATATGTATGTGTGTGTATAAACAGGGACTGGATTCATCATCAGATTCCTTCATCTGAAGTGTGTTTTGTAGGGTTGTTGCACATGAACATCCTAAACATTCGACTCTATAAAGGATCTCTTTGGTTTCATTGCCGCTACATGAATGTTGGGGTTTTCTCGAGTTAATCCGGGCTGTTTGCTCATACTGTCCGTGAATGAATGTGCCATGGCCAAAACCGGTTTGCTATCTTTATGGCAGAACTCTTTAGCATGCAGACTCCCGTTGTGCACGCTGGGACCCTTGAGCGGCTCGTAATAAGCTCCGGACGGTTTGCCGTAAGCAGTCTCGCCCGTCAGACACGCAGAAGTCACGAGTCCGTCGGTGGAGTGACTCTGCCATCCTCGAGATGTTGGCTGCTGCTGTTGTTGAAATCGAGCCGTTTTGTCCATGATTCCCATGAATGGACGGGGCTTGTATTCCACAGAGCCGGTCTGGCTGATCTTAGGCTTGTCTGATACGGTTTTGGTGCGCACGTCCGGGCCTTGCGCTTTCCCGCTGTCTGATAAACTGCTGCTGGACGCCAGGCTGCTGGTGGAGCTGGAAACCCTCATGCTGGCATCTTTTCGCAGCTCTTGAGCTCCGGAAGTTGTGGAATGAAGCGTCCCTTCTAGAGGTTGAGTTTTGGATGAGTGGACTTCTGCGTCGTCGTTTGCGGGCAGTAGCGGGCTGATATCGATGCCCGGTCCGGCTTTTAGCACGCTGGATATGTGTCGGCTAGGAATCGGGCTGGACGGCGCATATTGCGACTGGCTTTTCGTGTTTGGCGCTCGAGCGGATCCCGCTTGTAATGATCCGAGATGCTGGTTGGTTTTGACAATCTGCGCTTGTTTGCTAGGTTGCAGGACGAGGCTCTTCTGGTGCTGATGTCGGAGGCTTTGTCTGTGAGGCGGCGAAACAGAGCGTCCGTTTGAAGTTCGGTTTAGCGAGTAGATGTTTTGAGACCAGGCCTCGGAGTCGTCGTCCTCGTCTTCCTCTTCCTCCTCGTCATCGATGCGCTCCGTCCTGTCGTCCTGCTCTGGATCGGCGTGCTCCGGGTCGGCCGACGGGTTGCTCAGGTTCTGGTGTTTGCTCTGGCTGCGCTGCATCTGTTTGCACTCGTCTTCGACGCGGGCCAGCAGCCGGCAGATCTCACGATTGTTCGGGCAGAGCTTTGTGGCCTCGTGGAGGTCGGCTAACGCTGCAGTGAACTGTCTGTGAGCAGAGCGTTCAGAAAGACATGGAGACGAAATTGTGAGAATAATTGAGACTGGAAACGCAAACAATTTTTTTTTTTTTACATTTTTAATTTTATTTCTATATAATTTTAATGTTATTTCTAAATGTATTTAAAAAAAAAAAGGTTAATAATAATCATTAAAACAACCTATAATTAGCATTAATTGAATTATCATCATGTATGGGTGAATTATATTTATATACTATAGTTAAAAATATAATTCGTTCATATAATTTAATTAAAATTATAATAATTATTTTTATATATTTTTTTATTTATACATATACACGCGCGCACACACACACACATAATATTTATGCAATTATATATAATTACAAATGTAAATCATTCATATAATTTAATCAAAATTATAATTATTTTTAATATTATTTATATATATAATTTTAACAAATAAAATGAATTCATATTTGTTTAAAACTATAATCATTATTTAATTCTCTCTCTATAGATATACACACTTTATTATTTTTAATTATATATTATATATAAATAATTACAAATTCATTCATGTATTTTGTTTCATATATACATGTGTATTATACACACATTACATATACACAATATTTAAAATTATTTTAAATATAATTTTTATATAATTTTTTAAATTATATATATATATACACACACACACACACTATTTAAATATATATATATATATAATTACAAATATAATTTATTCATATATATTTTATATATATATTTTTTAATTATGTTTACAGTATATACACTATTTTTTTATTATTTTTAAAACGACAATCATTCACATATTTTGTTTACTTAAAATTATAATAATTTCAAATAATTTCTAACATTTTTAAATATTTTTATATAATTCATTCATATATTTTAATTAAAATTCTAATTATTTTTAATATTATTTTAAATTATATTTATATATATATATATATATATATATATACAAATATAACATTTAATATATATTTATATACAAATATAATTCATTCATATTATTTATTTTAAAAAAATGTAATTAAATTTGAGTTATAATTGTAATCAACATATTAATCAACAATCACTAATTTTTAATGGGTTAATTATTTATAATTTTTAATAATCATATTAATTATAGTATTATTATAATAATCAACATCTTTTTCTTTCTTTTTTTTTTTTTAATAGATGAGAATTTTTTATTATAATCAACATTTTGCACTGTAAGAAAAAAAAAATATTTTAATTTGACGTTTAGTACAATTCTGACTTGAACAGACTTTGCATCTGAGGTGCTGCAGTGATGCCTTAAAATGCTCCCTAAGTAGGTGGCTCACTAGGTTTGGAGTAGATCAAATCCAGTGCAGCATCTAAAGATGCATCATGGTCTCACCTGCTGCTGCGTTTGGCTCTGGCTCTCGCGTAGTACGCCTCGTACGATTTGGGTTTGAGCTCTAAAGCCTTGGTTGCAAATTCCTCCGCCATGCCGAAGTCCTGTAAGAGAGAATGTGAGGTGAACATCAGGTAACACAAACTCAGAACAACCAAACTAAGTCGTGCAATCATCAACTCAGCCAGAGCTGCTGAATTCACATTCCCACCACAGCACGGCTGAATAGCTGTAAATTGCTCCAAATAATAGGTGATTTAATTAATGGACTCTTCAGCTGTTGTTCATTGTGTCATCAGTCAAAGGTGCAGACTGGAAATTGGCTCAGTATTGTGTCAGGAGACCTTTTGGAGCTGGACTATTACTTCTGAATAGACCTTCAAATCAATTCAAGCCCTCGGAGTAATTTGCATCTTTCTCGTCTTGCCGTGTCTGACATTAAAGGCAGAGAAAAAACACAGTCTGATTGATCCAGACCAGCACAACCAGCAGACCTACTATACGCATGAAGCAATATAATAATTAGTAATTATTAGAGACGTCATTTTTCAAGAATTTATATAGTTGCTGATCATTTAAATTAGGGATCAATTAACTCTTAGCGTCAATATCACAAAAAGCATATGCAAAGAGTCAAAAACAAAAAAAGTAATTAAATTTCAGAAATATTATAAGTATTTTCTGCTTTTAATTCATTTCCAGTCTGCAGTTTTTGATTAAACTTAAAATAATTAAATATAGTTTTTGTTAAGTGAAATACATCTAAAATGAATTATAAATATCAGATAATGTGTATTATCAATTAACATTTAGGGATGTCAAGAATTTATATGGTTGATCATTTAATTAGCGATCAATTCACTGTTAGCATCAATATTTCACACAAAAAAATGTTGGAAAAATCGAAATAACAAATGTAATTACATTTTTTGAATACATTTTTAATTTTTAAGTAAATAATGTGATTCCTGGTATTTTTCAGTGTTGTTGACACACTACTAAAATAGTTTTAATAATTTTAAATAATTGTGAAATTAAATATAAATATTAATAATTAATTAATAATAAAAATCAAGCTATATAAAATAAAGTACTTTCGTAAAAAAAATTGCCTGAAATTTAGTTTAGTAATTCAATATACTATAAATATATATTACTACATTTTATTACTAATTTAATTATTCTAATTTATAATTATGATCAACATTTCTCTTGCGCTATCCACTCTTTTGGATTGGTCTAGTTTTAAGTAAATTATATTTATATTTATTTTAAATAAATGTGAAATACAGTACAATAAAATAAACTATAAATATTACATGAAAAAAACTTAAACATAAACAGAAATTAGAAATGCTGCCTTGGCAACTAACTGAAATAAAATAATTTTAAGTTACACTAGAAACAACAACAACAAAAAGTCTAAAACTGAACTAAAAATAAAGCTAAATAAAAATATAAAAATGTACAATTTACAAAAAAATTACTAAAACTTAAATGAATCTTGTATTTAAAAAATGTTTAGTTATTTCTAATATACATTATTAAATGTTGTTATTAATTTATAATAATTAATTTACAATTATAATCAACATTTCTATTGTGCCATCCACCCTCTTGGTTTAAATAGATGTGAAATAAAATAAAATAAAATTTAACATGAAAAAAAAAATGTAAATACAAATTATAAATGCTGCCTTGGCAACTAAATAAAATAATTTTAGGCTGAAGTACAAAAAAAAAAATCTAAAACTGAAATAAAAAAAAAATAAAGCTAATTAAAAATATAACAAACCTAATAAAACAGCAAAACTTTATTAAAATAATAAAACTTAAACTAAAAGAAAAAATTTAAATATAAAAGCCTATTTAAAATATTAATAATTACTAAAATAACACTGCCAGTCTGTTGTATTTTAAAACTTTGTGTGGGTTGTAAATATTTTTTGATTATTGGTGTTTGAAAACCTTAATTTCGACCAGTATTATTAGCTGAATAAAGTATCAGAACGTTATTTGTCTAGCTCCTGATGAATTCATATGAAAACGTGTCTGGAAAAAGTCATAAAAATCAGCCGACAGCAGAAAAGAGGCATAAGTAAATGAGAGCAGGTGTCTGGAGAGGCATTTGTAATGATCTCTGGTGTCTTACGTTGGTTTTCCGGCGACAGCGGGAGAGATTGAGGTACAAAGACACGCGCAGTTCCTTAAAGGCCTTGAGTTCATCGCCGAATCCCTCTCTGGGAAACTTCCTCAATGCGTACTGATACCGCTGAGCCGCTTCCTTCATCTTCCCCCTCTGAAGAGAGAAAGAGAGAAACGCAGCTCATCAATCACACAGATCATCCTGACACAAACCACAGTCTCTTAAATGTCACACACTCATCATCTGCTCATTTATGCTCTGATAACAATCACTCAATATGACATTATTTCCAATCCCGTTTCTCTTGGATTAAAGCTCAGCGCTGTGGAGATAATCGTTCCCATTTTCATTTTAATAAGCGTTCAGACACTAATATCACACATCAAAACTCATCTCTCAAATACTTTACATTATTATGAGTGAGTCTTAACATTGAGCTCTCAAATATCTGAAATTATGCTAAACATTTCTCTCATTCTATCCACCCTATATATATATATATATATATATGGTATAATTTATAATTATAATCAATGTTGAGCATTTCAATATATGATAAAGTATATTATTAAATATTATTTATTTAATTTATTATCATTTATGACTATAATCAACATTTTTCTTCATCCATCCACCCTACTGGATGGGTCTTGTTTTGGAAAAAAAAAAAAAAAAGTAAAATTATAATAAATCATATGATCTTGTATTTAACACATATTTATATATTTAAAATTAAATTATATTTTATCAAAATTATATTTAATTTAAATGATAAAATTAAAGAAAATGTTTAATTTAAAATTAATTAATTATGATAACGAATGCAATAAGAAATTTTGATCATAAATTAACAAATAATTATTGTTATCTTGTACCAAGTATATTAATATATGTATAGTAAATTAAATTAAGCAATTACAACTATATAATTAGAATATGATTGTGTGTGTGTATATATACTTCAATAATACAATTATAAAATTACAAAATATTATATTATGAAATACAATATTGTAAGTGTATATTAAATTATATGATCTTATTACATGAAATTATATGATATATGTATATTAAATTATATTGTAAATTATATGATCTGATATTAATATATATTTGAAAATTATAATATTATGTTGTAATTAATCAATTATATGATCTTGTATTTAACATATATTTATATATTTAATTAAATATTTTATTAAAATTATAATTAACTGTAATTATAAAATTAAAAATTAATTAATTATAATAAAAAATGGAATTAGAGAAGTGTTGAATGTTTATTATAATTGTAAATATTAACATATATATATTATCTTGTACTGAATATATGTATAGTAAATAAATTAAGCAATTAAAATTATATAACTAGAATATGATTTTATATATACTTTAATAATAAAATTATAAAATTACAAAATATTATGAAATACAATATTATTAAAGTGTGTATAAAATTATATGATTTATGTATATTAAAGTATATTGTAAATTATATGATCTGATATTGGTGTATTTTAAAATAATATATTATGTTGCAATTAATCAATTATATGATCTTGTATTTACCACATATTTATATATTTAAAATTAATTATATTTTATCAAAATTTGTAATATTTTTAATTATAAAATTAATGAAAATTTAACATTTAAAATTAATTATAATAACAAGTGGAATGAGATGTATAATCAATTATATTATCTGATATTGGTATATTTAAAATGTAAAATATATCTTTTATATATATATATATATATATATATATATATATATATATATAATTGAGTGGATAGAGTAAGAATTATGAATTATTAACATAATTATTGAAATTAAATTAAGCAATTCAAAGTATATAATTATAATAGGATTGTACATATACTTTAATAATAAAATTATATTATAACATTTAAAAATATAGAAATATATGAAATATATTATTATAAAATTGTAAAATAGTATTTATAATTAGAATCAACATTTCCTTCACTCCATTCACCCTCTAGGTTGTTTTTCCCATTATTCCCATTTTTATTTTAATAGGAATTCAGTCAATAATATCACATATCACAACTTACTGCTAGAATACTCTGGAACAATGTCAACCTTGAGCTGTTAAGTATCTTCATGTAATTATGCTAAACTTAAACCTTTCCTGACCTTATACAGCAGGTTTCCTTCCTCCATGAGCTTCTGCAGGAGGATGATGAGGATGTCGGGTTTGGAGGTCGCCATCGCCCAGGCTGCGTTACCTTGGATACAGAGAGAGAGGTGGAGCGTTACATCAAACGGATCCTTCAAACACAGCTTAGCAGAATTATGTAATTGGCGTGAAATAGAGTTACCTAAAGAGTGTACCTGTTCGATCATAAGGTGACGTTCTGTAGCCTGACCGGGTTTTAGTGAAAGCAGTTAAAAGAGAGAAGAATGAAAAACAGCAGAAAGAGACGTGCAAAGAGAAAATACAGAATAACACATCCACAGCAGAAACACACACACCAGCTTTCAGACTTTACATGTTTCCACTGAAGAAAAAAACGTGCTCATTTTTAATACATTTTCATCTTTTTAGTCACTTTTTAGCAAGAAACCTTGCTTTATATATATATACATTTATATATTATACATTTTATATATAGTTATATTAGTAAGCAGTAATATTGTGAAATAATTTCACTATTTAAAATAAGTGCTTTCTATTTGAATATATTTTAAAATGTAATTTATTTCTTTGTTCAAAGCTGAATTTTCAGCATCATTACTCCAGTCTTCAGTGTCACATGATCCTTCAGAAATCATTCTAATAAGCTGATTTGCAGTTCAAGAAACATTATTATTATTATCATCAATATTTAAGACAGTTGAGTACATTCAAGATCCAAAGATCAGCATTTATCTGAAAGAGTCAGTGTATATATATATATATATATATATATAAAATATATATAATTAAAGTATTAAAATAAAAAAATAAAAGTATTAATTTATATAATCCCCCCCCCACAAAAAATATATAAAAATATATAATTGTTAGTATTTTTTTGGAAAAGAAATTATTGATATTTTATTTAGCAAGGATGCTTTACAGTAATCAAAAGATCATGAAGGCATTTATAATGTTACAAAGGTTTCTATTTCAGATAAATGCTGTTCTTCTGAACTTTCTATTCAAAGAAACCTAAAAAAAAATCTACTCTATTCTAACAATCAGAATATTAAAATTGATTTCTGAATTGATGATTCAAAAAAATTCAGCTCTGAAATCACAGGAATAAATGACATTTTTAAAAAATATTCAAATAGAATTTTTTTCAAAATTCAAAAATCATGTAAAAAAAAAAAACTGTTCAAAAACTTTTGACTGGTTGTGTATATATGTATATTTTTAAGTTTTATTATAAATTTTATATTATAATACAAGTATGTAAATAAAGCTGATGCACTTTTTATTTTTTATTTTTTGCTCTGCTGGAAAGTGCTTCAACCACGTTTTATAATTAATTTTTTGATTATGATGATTAGTTGATTATGAATTTTAATTGACATACCTGAGGTACAGTTTCCCTGCCATCATAAATGATGACTTTTTTTTAAATAAAAATATTGCCTTTAAATAACATTAAAGTGTGTCATCAAAGCCAGCTTATGGCATAAAAATGCAAAATTAAATAACTTTTGGATGTTAGAAGTTCTAAAAGCAAGAAGTAAGATCCATAATTCATAAACAAAGACCACTGTGATGCTTGTGTGCAGATGATAAGTTAAATCAACTCAAGTCAGTGGAAACATCCAGTTCTGAGAAAGCTTGACACACACACACACACACACACACACACACACACACACACACACACACACACAGAGCAGGGTCTGTGATGTAAGAGCTTCAGGAGGAAAGATGTGATTGGCTAATGAATATCATATGCTTATGTTATTGATGACCAATGATGATCACTGTATTACACTTTTTGTATTAAAACATTCTGAAACTACTGTAACTATTCAGTCCAAATGTTGTTGTCTCTGACTGAAAAAAAAAAAACCCTTCATACTTTCCATTTCAAAGCAAATACATACATACTGATGATAATGCCAAAGGGCAAATTTTTTATCCATATGGTTCAGTGGGAGCACAGATCCTGGTCTCACCTAGTTTGGCTCCTTTTTTCAGTAAGGTCAGCACCACAGAGGTGTTTCTGCAGCCGATGGCGCGATCAAGCGGCCTCATGCCACTGTAGTCCACATGCTCGATCACAGCTCCTTTCTCAACCAGATAATGAACCTGCAAACACACACACAATAAAACAACACGTTTCAAATCATCAGTGTGAATCTGGTGATAGGATGCTGAAATTGAAATGACAGGAAGAAGAAAAAATTCTAGGAACAAAATACACTACTGTTCAAAAGTTGTGGGTAAAAAAGATTTTAAATTATTTTTTTAAATGAAAAATATATATTTCAGAAAAATATAGTAATAAATATATAATAAAATATAATGTAAAATCATAAAAAAAAAAATCAAATAAATGCTGTTCTTTTAAACTTTCTATTAATCAAAAAATCCTGAATTGCTATAGGAAAAGTAGTAAAATAATTATATAAAATGATAATCAATAATAAAACATTTTCTGAGTGATTAATAACAAATTAAATATTTACCAAGTTGAAATAAAATAATAAAACGAAATATAAATAAATTAATAAAATAATATTTATTATTTATAAATAACATAAAATAATAACTACTACATTATATTATAAACAGATTATATTAGATTAATATATAAATTAATAAATTACATAAATTATAAATTAAATATTAAATTATATTACAGATAGATAATGTATTAGATTAAATATAATATATAAATTAATAAAATAATAAATTACATTTATTAATAATATATTGTAGACAGATAGACAGACATATAAATATATAATACATTTTCCATAACTATAATTTATTAATAAGTTTAAATTTATTTTATAATTAATAAATATATAGTTTAATATATTTATATATTAAATGTATTAAAATAAAAAACAAAATAAAATATCGTTATACAATAATACATTAAATAAGGTGTATTAATACTATTATTAAAATAATTAACTTAATATTAAAAACTTTAATATTCAATATTCAAAATAATTATAAAATAAATTTACATGAAATAAAAAACGGTGACAATTTACAATGAGGTTCATTACTTAACATTAGTTAATGAACTAAGAATGAACAATATTAAGCTTAGTCTTAGCATTTATTAATCTTAGTTCATGCTAATTTCAACATTTACTAATGCATAATTAAAACCACAAGTTGTCATTGTTAACATTAGTTACAATGATTTCTGAAGGATCATGTGACACTGAAGACTGGAGTAATGATGCAAAAAATTCAGCTTTGATCACAGAAATAAATTACATTTTACTGTATATTCACATAAAATATAATTTATTTTAAATTGTAATAATATTTCTCAATTTTTATTGTAAGTTTGATCAAATTAATGCTTCTTGGTGAGCGAAGTAAAAAAAAAAAAAGAGCTCCATCAAAACAGATGGTAATTTTTGGCAAAACTTCTCTTAGACTCATACATTAATTCTGCATCCAGTTTGTTAAATCCAAATGCATCAAGCTAGTGAAAAAAACCCTGATCTAAAGCATCAGTCCTGCGACTTCAAACCGCGACTTCTGACCTCCTAAATTGCAGCTCTGCGACATGTTATAAACTTACGATGTCTGCGTCTCCGTAGAAAGCCGCCAGGTCCAGCGGAGTGCGTCCATTCTTGTCCGAGTGGTCGATAACTGCACCCTTCTCCACCAAAAACTGAACGACGTTCTTGTGTCCTTTTAAACACGCCCAGCTGAGCGGCGTTAACCCTTCCTTATCCACCGACGCTAAAGAGGCACCTGGGAAAACCACAGGATGTTAGTTTGAACTCCTGTTGGAATCCTGCCACTTTTTTTGCTATTGCATTATAAACGGCAACAATTGCAAAAGATTATGCTGATAAATAAAGTGCCTCTTCACATGCCGCTCACCTTTAGACAACAGGAAGTCGGCTGTGCTGAGATGCCCCTCACACGCGGCCACCATCAGCAGCGTTCGGCCCTGTTTGTCGCTTACATTCACATCTGCTCCGTGCTGCAGCAGCAGATCTGCGATCTGAAAGAGAGACGTTCCTGCATTAAACATCATTTCTGAAGAGGGAGTACTGCTGTTTGTGTTGTTCAGGTGTTTTGCAGTGACTCACCTGCCAGTGTCCCTGTCGGACTGCACAGAAGAGGGCACACGCTCCTCTCCTGTTCACCTGCTGAACCTGCGCTCCCCGCTCCAACAGGAAGCTGCACACCTCCATCTTCCCCCGTCCTGCGGCCGCAGTCAGAGCTGAGAGAATAAAGAGAAATGCAAACATGCATTATGAGTTTTCATTGAATGTTACACACTACTTAAATTAAATAATAAAAAGTGGCACATATAATGCATGTTATAGTTTATTGGGAGAAATTCTGCAACAGCTTTGCAGATGTGATTTCACAAAAAGTACAGTAACCATCTTCAGTTCACGACGCATCCTGTGCATTTTATTTTGAAAATATTTCATATAGAGCTATAGAGGAAAATGAATTATTCAATGCTATAGGAAAAATTATATAAAATAATAATCAATAAAATAATAAATTAAATATCATTTTACCAAGTTGAAATTAAATAATTAAACAAATATAAATACATTAATAAAATAATAAATTAAATAATATTTACTAATTATAAATAAAATATTAATTTTTAAATTATATAATAAAAAGATAGATGCTATAGGAAAAGTAACAAAATAATGATATAAAAAATAAAATAATAACCAATAATTTTTAACTGATTAATAGCAAATTAAATATCATTTACCAAGTTAAAATAAAATAAAACAAAATATAAATAAATTAATAAAATAATACATTAAATAATATTTATTAATTATATATAAAATAAATTAAATATTAAATTATATTATAAAATATAAACAGATAATTATATATTATATTAAATATAATATATAAATTAATTAATAAAATAATTACATTCATAATAAATTGTAGATAGACATAAATATATAATATATATAACATTACATAACTATATTAGTAAGTTTAATAATTTATTTTATAATTAATATATATTTTTTATATAGATGTATTTTAGATAGATAATTAAATATATTATATTAAATATATTCAAATAAAACAGTTATACAATTATAAATTAAATAAGGTGTACTGATTATATCTATTACTAAAATAACTTAATATTCAAAAACAACTTTAATTTTCAATTTAAATATTTAGATAATTTAATACATATTAATAGTATAATAATAATAATTATAAAATAAAATTACTGAAATAATAAAATAAATGGTAACACTGTACAATAAGGTTTATTAATTAAATTAGTTAACATGAAGTAAGAATGAACAGCATGTATTAATCTTAGTTTGTGTTAATTTCAGCATTTACTAATGCATTATTAAAATCAAAGGTGTTTTTTTAACATTACATTAATTAACGCACTGTGAAATAAGATGAACAAACAATGAATGACTGTATTTTTTTTAATTAACATTAACAAAGATTAATAAATAGTGTAATAAATGTATTGTTTGTTCATGTTAGTTATATATTAACTCAATTTAACAAATATACTTTATTGTAAAGTATTACCAAATAAATTAATTAAAAACTGCTCTGAGTAGAATCTCATAATCAAAGAATTTTATGGCATCGCAACTTGATGCATTAATATTCAGTGTGCATCATATGTGTGCATTAATTTGCATTTTATATTTAATCCAATCAAAATGTAGCACTGGAACTATCAGTTTTATAATTCAGAATTTTCATACGTTACAAAATTATACTAATAGTATTATAAGGAAAGTGAAGGCTTTGAAAATTCCAGTCACAAAATCTGACTGCATCACTCACGGATCATTCATTAGAGAGGAATCTCTGTCCTCATAAAGGACAGACTGTGTTCTGGCCAGAACATTCATGCCGGGTCTAACGGGGTCGTCTAGGACATCAAGACTGATGGTCACGTGACTAACAGCTCTCTGCGCTCTGAGCAAGATTAAAGGATCGGGACTCTACACAGTCGGAGCCACAGCATCCATTTGGAGAAGATGCCTGAGCCATTAGAGAGACGTCCTCAAGAATCACAACATCCTTCTGGACCCAAGAGCACTGCTGTATGTCATTTGCACAAGAGAGTGACACAGAAACATGGAATGAAGCACAACTACAGAAAGGGACGCATCCTAAACTAATCAAGAGCACATTTTTAAGGGGTTTTATTACTTCCAGATCAAAACCGAAGTGTTATTCTCACTGAGCCGAAGGTAAATCAGCTTTCTGGCTAGGGTGTCTTGGTCATTTTTAACTCCAGCCTTTTCATTTCAACTTTCAGCAGACTTGTGAGCTCATATGCTTGTTTGTTTGCTGCTCGAGAAACAAACAGGACAGAAAGGAGCCAGAACAACCTCTTTTTATAGCCGTCTGAGTCTGTGCATGCCCACAAACACCACTACAAACAACAGTGATCACAGCTCAAGAACACGTCTAGGTCGCTTTTGACTTCAGAAATAATACAAAACAAGAACAAATTACATTTTGTAACCCTTATAACCCTTTTGCAAATTATAATTTGTGCTATGCTGAAAATCTTGTAACAAATCTGCTGTTCCCAGTCAAAAATGACTGGATTCTGGATGCAAATTCTGGATGCAAAACATGTTTTCTTTCAGTTAGCACAGGTTTTGTATTTCTTTTTGGCATTGATTGATCATAGGCCTCATTGATCTGAGCTTATGCACCTCATTTTATGAGTGAATAAAGTTATCCACAAATTCATTAACACATACACAGCAGCACTTAGCTTAAGATTCATGTGTAGGTCAGTGCTAACAGATCTATCTGTCTGACAGCGCAGCTCATCCATCAGACAGTGAAGTGTCGATCGGCTCTGACGCATCGGTCTACCTCTATATGCAGCGTTCACTGAAACCGAACAGCTTCAACATGGACGTCCCATCTGGGACTGTGACACAGCTTCTGCTAACCTGAGCAGAACCACACAGTCCCCCACAATGCATCTGTAAACACTGTGAATCTGCAGTCTGGATCCACACCAAACATCTGACACACTTCAAAGAGCTCCAATCAGAGGAATACAGATCGCTCTGATCATCTAACATGAAAGAGTTCACTGTGCTGAGAAATGCACAGATTTATCATCTATCTATCTGTCTATCTGTTATCCATTCATCCGTCTATCCATCCATTAATCTGTCCATATCTCTGTTGTTCTGTCTATCCATCCATCGGTTCATCTTTCCATCCATCCATCCATCTCTCTCTATCCATCCGTTTGTCCATCCATCCATGAATCCATTCACCTATCCATCTATTTATCCATCCATACATCCGTTTCTGTTTTTCTGTCCGTGCATCCATCTGTTCATCTGTCCATCCATCCATCCATCTCTGTCTATCCATCTGTCTTTCTATCATCCATCCGTTCATCCGTCTATCCATCCATTTATCCATCTTTTTGTCTATCCATCCATCTATCCACCTCTCTCAGTCTATCCGTCCATTCATCCGTCTCTCTTTCTGTCTGTGCATCCATCCATCTCTGTCTTTGTCTGTCCATCCATCCATCCGACCGTCTCTGTCTTTATGTCTGTCTACCCATCCAGCTTCTCTTTCCATCCATCCATTTTCAGTGTATCCGTCTGTCCGTCCATCCATCAATCAATCAATCCACCTGTTTCTCTTCTTTCTGTCCATCCATCCATCTGTTCTTCTGCCTATCCATCCATTCATCCGGCCCATCTCTGTCTTTCCGCTTGTCCTTCCATCCATCCATCTCTATCCATCCATCTGTCCATCCATCCATGAATCCATCCACCTATCCATCATCTATTTATCCATCCATCCATCCATCCGCTTCTGTTTTTCTGTCCGTGCATCCATCTGTTCATCTGTCCATCCATCCATCCATCCCTGTCTATCCATCTGTCTTTCTATCATCCATCTGTTCATCCATCCATTCATCCATCTTTCTGTCTATCCATCCATCCATCCACCGGTCTCTGTCTTTGTCTGTCTACCCATCCAGCTTCTTTCCCATCCATCCATTTTCAGTGTATCCATCTGTCTGTCCGTCCGCTCATCCATCAGTCCACCTGTTTCTCTTTTCTGTCCATCCATCCATCTATCCATTGTTCACATCTTTCTGTCTATCCATCCATCCTTCACCTATCCGGCCCATCCGTCCCATCCATCTCTCTTTCTGTCTGTGCATCCATCCATTCATCCATTCTGTCTTTGTCTGTCAATCCATCCATCCGCCTCTGTCTTCTTTATGCCTGTCTACCCATCCAGCTGTCTTTCCATCCATCCATCCATCTTTCAGTCTATCCATCTGTCCGTCCTTCTATCCATTAATCCATCTGTTTCTTTTCTGTCCATCCATCTGTCCACCTGTCCATCCATTCATCTGTCTATACACCTATCTTTTTGTCCATCCATCCATCCATCATCTGTTCGTCTGCCTATTCCATCCATTCATCCATCCATCCATTCTTCGTCTTTCTGTCTGTCCGCCATCCATCTGTCTTCCCAACCATCCAACCATCCGCCTTTCAATCTATCCATCCATCCATCTCTGTCTATTCATCTGTCCATCTGCCCGCCTATCCATCCGTCTATCCACCCATCTCTTTTTGTCCATCCATCCATCTCTTTCTTTATATCCATCAATTCGTCCACCTATCCATCTTTCTGTCCATCCATCCATCCAATCCATTCATCTGTCCATCCATCCGTCTCTCTGTCTGTCCATCCATTCATTCATCTTTGTCTTTTTGTCTGTCCGTCCATCCATCTGTCTTTCCATCCATCCATTCACCCGTCTGTCCCTCCATCCATCCGTCTTACCGTTTATTCATCCATCAAATTCATCTCTATGTTTGTCTATTAATTTATCCATCCACCTATCGATTCATTCATCCATCTGTGTCTGTCTTTCAGTCCATCGGTCTGCCCTCCATCCATCTATCTATCTCTCCATCTAGCTAAGCAACAACGTGAATGTCTTAGCAACCAATTAAATACCTTAGAAGCAGCATTGTAACTTTATCTGATGACAACACACTGTAATTATTTAAAGAATAGTGTTGAATGAGTCGTGTGAAGGACACTCTGCAATCAGCAGAATAAAATTCAGCCACACATTTCAGTGTATCATAATGTTTTCACTAAAAAGCATTCAGCAGGACTGCAATTTCAACAACGAACACAGTTATAGGTTCCATATGCAATGACACAAAAACAAAATCCCAGCACACTGACAAAGTTTACTCAGGGAGACACACATCAGAACAGGAGAAAACCCAGGAGTTTCTCCCAAAGCCTTTTATAATGGATCCACGGAATCCTTGAGAGTGCTTGAGAGGGGAAACACAAGACAAAGATGAGCTTGGAGGTCTGATAATGGAAATGACCTTCATATGAACTCCGTTTGTTAGCAGGACTCTGCGGGTCCAGGACTAGAGTAGTTTGATCTGGTCTGAAGATTAAAGAACATAAGAGCACTCAGAAGAAATGAAATCTCTGCTCTTCTGGTGCTGATGGTCCGCTTCTAAAAGCCTAGCCCAAATTTTTATATGGGAAATGATTTCAAAGAAATCATAGATATTGGTTTGTGTACAAGGGTTCAAATTCAGGGTTACTTTTGTAGTTCCATTACTATTCAGTCATTGATGATTACTGGACATTTAAATAATTTTACAAAGATTACACTGTCAAAGAACAATCTCTTGCCAATAAAATATTTGTGTTTAGATTTAGAGTTTGATCATCTCTGATATAACATGATATAAAAGACATCTCTGTACTATAAAACATACTGTAGCTTTGCATCTCATACTGTAACTCAAAACATCCTCAGTAAAAACACAGCACTTCCTGAAACTAAACTACAAAACTTCTACAACTTGAGACAGATGAATGCATTTAAACTCATTACCACCCACGTATGTGTACCACAAATGCAATGCAAGTTGCGCCATAAATGTTCAATATGTACCAATTAAATAATAAAACATTCATCATAAAAAACATTTAAGTGATTAGCTCAAGGTCTTGTATTTATCCTTCACATTCTTTAAACAGCACATAGTTTGTTTTAAAGAGTAAATGCGTTTTATAATCTCTTCTGAATAATTCACTTCATTTCTTCCTCCGTCTCACAATGCACACAACACAGCGGTATCTCTTCCTTTACAGCGGTACATAAAGCCATTGAAGGTCACACCGGATGCGGAGCTGTGTAATTAAATGAGATGAATGCCCACATCTGACCTTAATGGACTCGTGACTGCAGCCACATCTCAAACTCTCAATCTACAGCAGAAAAATGTATTGAATAATCATAATGTAGAGCAGCACCGGACTGCACACACACTGATGAAGACGGCTGAGTCACTCTTAACAGTGCTAGTCTGTCACAAAAGCCTTCAAACAGCACCACAGGCTACATTAACAGCTTAGCCTGCAAAATCAGCCTTGACACGTCTGCTAACAAATGCTCAATTATTAGTGATAATTTTTCTAATAGTTTCTAATCATTTTTCACTAGAGTAGTTTTAAATATATCACTCTTCACTCTTATATAAAGTAAATAACAATCAAATTAAGGGGCCAAGCACTAGGCACACAAGGCAGCAAGCATCAGAGCAACTGAAGCAATGAGTAATCGAATCATAAAAACAACCACTAGTAATATTTTTAGTGGGTTATCACTTTTGACCAATAGGTGGCGCTGTGGTGTGTTCAGTGTGAGGTGACAATGACATACACAAAGTTTGGTGTCAATGTGTCAAAACTTTGCAGAGGTAAAACCTCAGTCATTTTGGCACCAAGGATCAAATTTGTTGCATTGTTATACAAAAACAGTTTTGTCTACCTACACAAAATCCGTAACTTTGCGTCAGCACAGTCTGAAGATGATCTGACTCGATTTTGGTGAAAATCGGACCAACGGTCTAGAACGAGTTTGAAAAAGTATGTTTTCAACATCAATCAAAATGACGGACTGTAAGTTTAGATGACTTGGGCAAAACTGGTATCTATGTTTTCAGGATGATCCAAGGGATATTTTGAGACTAATAGGCTAATACAATCAAAAGTTATTAGCATTTTTAGAAATCTAATTCACAAAATCTTAAGTAGCACAGGTATATTTTTAACAATAGCCAAAAATACATTGTATGGGTCAAAATGATCGCTTTTTCTTTTATGCCAAAAATCATTACGATATTAAGAAAAGATCATGTTCCATGAAGATATTTTGTACATTTCATACCATGAATATATCAAAATGTAATTTTTGATTAGTGATATGCATTGCTAAGAACTTTATTTGGACAACTTTAAAGGCAATTTTTGCACCATCAGATTGCAGATTTTCAAACAGTTGAACGTCGACCAGATATTGTCCTATCTTAACAAACCATACATCAATGGAAAGCTTATTTATCCAGCTTTATTTATTCAGCGGATCATGTATAAATCTTAGTTTCAAATTGACCCTTATGACTGGTTTTGGTGGTCCAGGGTCACAATTATTAATGGTTAATGAATGGTTTAATACTTTTGACCAATAGATGGCACTGCTACCAGCTTAGCAGAGATACAGCCTCAGATGCAGTTTGGCGTGATTACAGCAAATTCGTTGACCTGTTAAACAATAACCATTTTGTATATTGACACGAAATCTATAACTTTTTGCTAGCATGGTCTGAAGATGATCTGAGCCAAATTTGGTGAAAATCGGACCAACGGTCTAGGAGGAGTTCGAAAAAGTAGGTTTTCAACAGGAAGTCCAGTTTACTATGGCAAAATTGGTCTCTATGTTCTCGGCATGTCCCAAAGAATATATTGAGACCAGTTCAATACTATAGGCTAATACATTCAAAAGTTATTAGCATTTTTGAAATTTTCTTTATAACTTTACCACAAAACTTTTTGAGTACCATCAGCATGATGCCGAAGACACAGCGAGTTTCGCAACAATACAGCAATGTAAAATATTTCCAAATGTCCATATGTCCAAATGTCCAAATTCAAAATGGCTGACACCCAAAATGGGTGACATGGGACAACTGGGTATGGTTCCACTCGGCATTCTCTACCGAAGAGAAAGAGACCAGTTTAGCCAAAGCATTCAGAAGTTATTAACAAAAATAGCCATTTTTCATATCTCCTGACCACTAGGTGGCACTGCGCCAAAACGGTGCAGGTAGCCTCAGGTCATGCTTGTTGTAACTCACACCAAGTTTGGTCTCAATACACCAAACCGTTGTGGAGTTATAGCCTCACATCCATTTTGGCGTGTACTTTGTAGAATTCGTTCACGCGTTATTCAAGAACGGTTTGAGTAATCAACTTGAATTCCGTAACTTTTTGCTAGCAAGGTTTGAATATGACGTCAGTGTTGGTGAAAATCCTTCGAACCATCTAGGACGAGTTTGAAAAAGTAGTTTTTTTGACCTATTAAAAATAGCGAAAAAACTAATCTTATGATTTAAAGTGAAACTTTGGACAAGTGGTGGCGCTAGAGAGTTTGAGTTAGAGACTCCAAACTTGCTATGGTTAATGTTGAGACCGTCCTCTATCAGTGTGCCAAATTTTATAACTTTCCTGCAAGCGGTTCTATGGGCTGCCATAGACTCCAGAAGAAAGGAAGGTGCTTGGCCCCTAATAAATGTTTTTTTTTTTTGTTGCTTATGATTTCTTGAAGCACTTCCATTGCTCTTTAGAGTTTTAAAAGGTTCTTTTTTTTTTTTTTACCCGATGGCTGAAAATACCAAGATCGTGCAGCCCTATACCACAGTTTGTTTCTGATGTATTTTCTGACAAAACATCTACAGACACCTACAATTCACTGCAAGCTTCCCACCGACTGCAATTCTGACTCCTAATGGAACAGAAATAATGACACCGTGAGAGACGAGAGATACAAACATGAAGAAGAACTGAACGTACCTGTTTCGCCCCATAGTGTGTCATGGGCATCAATCTGCACCGCCAGTTCATTATTTAACGTCAACAAGCCCTCCAGCACCTGCCAAAACACCAGCTCACATCAATCAAATGCAATACTGGAACAGAAGAGCAAATGAAGAATCAGATACGAAATGAAACCAGGGTCATTAAACGCCACATGCACTACAACATGTTACATGATTAAAATTGATTTTAGGAATGAGAGTCTGGTGGTCGTTTAGAGTTATTGTGTTTAACTAAAACTAGAATTAAAACCATAAAAAACATTATTGTTTCTTGAAATAAAATTGTTAAATGACATTAACTATTAAAAAAAACTTAAACTTATTTTATTTCAGCAACATTTCTCATTTTTATACTAAAATAAATATATAAATAATACAATATATCTGTAAAACAAATACAAAAATTAATTAAAAAAAATAAAATGACAAAAATGACAATAAATATACTAATGATAGAAAAAAAAAACAGAAAATATAAAAATGAAATCTAACTAAAAATATAACAGTATATCAAAGTTTCTAAAAAAAAAACGCTGTCATTGCTAAAGTGATAAAAATAAATATATATAAATAATAAAGTATGTATATATATATATATATATATAAAGAAATGTAGTAATTTATAAATATATAAATAATAAATAAATACAAAAATTATTTTTTAAAAAATTAAATGATAAAAACAAAAATTATAGAGAAAACAGGAAATATAACAAAATATAATAAACAATAAATAGTATATCAAAGTTTCTAAAATAAACACTGTCATTGCTAAAGTGATTCAAATTAAAAACAAATAAATATATATAAATAATAAATTATATATACATATCTATAACATACAATACATTTAATAATATCTAAATACATAATAAATATATATATAATAAATAAATACAAAAATTCATTTTTAAAACATTAAACGATAAAAACACTAATAAAAATGACAAAATTAAAATTATAGTAAAATATAAAAAACAAAATCTAATTAAAATCTAAAATCTAAAGAGATTTAAATTCAAAACAAATATATATATATATAAATAAATTATATATAAATATATATATTATATAAGAAATTTAATAATATATAAATAATAAATAAATAAATACAATTAAAAAAAAAATGACAAAAACAACAAAGTTAAAATTACACTAAAATGATAGAGAAAACAGGAAATATAACAATAAAATCTAAAAATATAGTAGTATATCAAAGTTTCTAAAATAAACACTGTCATTGCCAAAGTGATTTCAATTAAAAACAAATAAATATATAAATAATAAATTGTATATACATCTATATAATATATAATAAATTTAATAATGTATAAATATTTAATAAATACATAAAAAATAAATACAAAAAATAATGTTTAAAACCCTAAATGATAAAAATAAACACGGTCATTGCTGAAGTGTTTTAAATTAAAAATTCATGCTGGGTACAAAAACAAAGAAAAATGGAAGCAAAAAGATTAAATAGTGTCACAAGGACAAAAAAATGTGTTTAATAAAAATAACAGTTTCACAGCTGATTCATTTTCTCATTTCACCCACTACTGGCAAGATTTACAATAAATCTCAACCGCAACCGTGAAACTATCTGAGTCGATCAACAGGATGTTGAATGAATTGATTCGGATTGAAACACTGATGCTGGAACAAAATAAAACACACAAGAACTTCCTTCTACCTGTTTCATAATAGTCTCCAACAGCTTGACCTTAGAGCCCAGCCTGTTGCTATGCTATGTATCTGGTTTCCCATGGCAACCGCATCCTCGCAACATCTATAAGATTTACTATACTTCAAGGTCTGAGTCTTGTGTTTACAGCACATAAATCCACATCAAATCCTTATGAGATTCATTCATTTGACATTCAAACGTGTGCAAATATGTGAGCTTGTGCATGCAAAAAAGAAAATATCCAAGAACGAACCACAAATGACATCGATGGCAGTAGATATTCTAATAAATCCGTTTTGTTTGTTTTTAATCCAAAATGTTAGATATTTTGTAAAATATAAGGTTTAATTATGGGTTCAGTGTTGTTGTTTTTGCACATGCTACTGCCAGACAGTTCAAGTGGAAAAAACTAAAATCAGCTCTGAAAACACTGAATGTGATGAAAACATCCACAGCAACTCCCAAACAGTGAATAAATCAAAATCTACTGCTATGGTTGACAGTACAGAGCTGTATATTCATATTAAACTCTATTCTAATGGATGATTTATCTTGCATCTTGTGTATTATTTACAGCTGCTTTTGTATGCTGATTTGATTTTATAAGTACCAGATGCAATTTTATTATTAATTAAATAATTCAACTGAAGCATTTTGCACAAACTGCTGACACACTACATGTTTTCAGGTGGTTAGAAAAACAATTTGCCCTTATAAAAGCTAAAAACGCCCCTATAAATGTTTCACCATAATAGAAAAGTTATGACAGTTGCATGTGTGTGTGTGTGTGTGTTTGTGTGAGCTCACATGAATGTGTCCCATACTGCAGGCCGCGATGAGGCCCTGCTGCAGGGCTTTGTTCTTCAGGCTCAGATCCTGTTGACCCTCAGTGCTCCAGGTCAGCTCCAGCAGACACTCGATGACCTCTGAATGACCCCGCAGGGCTGCATGCACCAGCGCACACTGGCCGCTCTTGTCCACATGATCCACCTGATCCACAAATGACAACATTAACATTGTGTAAATGAATCAATATGCGTGTAAGTGTAGTTTTGATAGGAATGCATCTTAAATATTAGTCTTAGGTTAAGAGGTATTGATCAAAATGACCCTGTTGACTTTCTTAATGCCAGTGTTAATATAGTTTATTAAAACAAAAATAATGAAAACATTTCAGTTTCTTGAAATAAAATAAACGTTAAATTATATTAAAATATTACATAATATATAATATAATAAATAAATATAAAATAATAATATTAAATAAAAAATATATTGAAAAAATGTAAACTTTTTTTTTTATTTCAGCTAGTTGCCAAGGCAATATTTTCATTTCCATTTTTGTTCAGTTTAACTTAAAGTAATAAAATAACAAAAACTATACACATACTTAAAAATATATTTATACATAAATCAAAATAAATGTGTGTGTGTGTGTGTGTGTGTGTGTGTATGTATATATATATATATATATATATATATATGTTTTTTTTTAATTATATTTGACAAACCACAGGATAAAATTACTAAAACATCACCAAACATAATAAAAACAGAAAGTGTAAAAGTAATATCTAATTGAAAATATTAATAAAAACTATGGTATCGCCACATTTGCAGATTCAATCAGCTAAATAGTCACCATAAAGTTCTGTCCAACAATTTTATTTTATAATTAATTAATAATAAATGAATAATAATATACAAATGAAATAGTAAATATCGATCATACAAAAAATTCATAAATTAAATATATTTGTATTTATAAATGAATATAAGTATAAATTTATAATATGAGAATTTTAATGTTTTAATGAAAGAAGTTTCTTTTGCTCATCAAGGCTGCATTTATTTGATCAAATCTACAGTAAAAACAGTAAAATTTAATTAAATATTATTACAATTTAAAATAACAGTTTTCTCTTTGAAAATATTAAAATGTAATTTATTCCTATGACCAAAGCTGAATTTTCAGCATCATTATTCCAGTCTTCAGTGTCACATGATCAATCAGAACTCATCCTTATACAAATAAAATAAAATAATTATTTTCATTTAAAAATGTATTTTATTTTATTTTATTTTATATTTATTTTTTTTTTTTTATTGGAAACCTGTGATACTTTTTTAGGGATTCCTTGAAGAATAAACATTTCAAAAGAACAACATTTATTCTAAATAGAAATCTTTTGTAACAATAAAAATCTTTACTATCACTTTTTATCAATGTAACATATTTTTTGCAAATGAAAGTATTCATTTTGTTCCAAAAAAACACAACAACAACATACTGACCCTAAACTTTTGAAAAGTAGTGTATATTGTTACATTCATTAAGGAATCCTGAAAAAAGCATCACAGATTCCAACAAAATGTTGTCAAATATAAAATATATATAAAGTATAAAATATATATTTGTACTGACCTTGGCTCCTCTCTTACAGAGAAGACTGACCAGCCCCAGATGACCAGCGGCCGCTGAGTAACACAAAGAACTCATGCCGTTCTCTGAAACCACGTCCACGTTTGCTCCAAACTCCAGCAGCAGGCTGGCCATTTCCTGATGGCCCAGGTGAGACTGGACGCAGAGGACGGGGGCGTTGTTCAACACCTCGGTACGATAGTTGACATTCGCTCCACCCAGCATCAGCAGACGGCTCACCTACAGACACACACCAAACAGTTCAGAGACTGACAAATGATGTTAGAGAGCTCAAGCTGTGTCTCAGTCAAGAACTCCAGACATCATTCATGATTCACAAGTTTTTCTTTCAGCCAAAATCCCTAAAATAGAGAGTGATCGTTTAGAGCTGTCGCTTGTCATTTATCTTCCTGCAGCCCTCATATTGTGTCTTTCTTTGTAAAACAATGCCTCATCCTGTGTTTAAAGTTCACTAGGAACAAACTGCTGATTGGTAAAGCATGCTGATCACAATTCACGGGCTCATTAAATGCTCCGGCGCGCGACGGCACATTGCGTCCCAATCATTAATCAGCCTGGATTCTGCTTTTGATAAGCGTATGAATAACAAACGTTTAATCAGCAGCGGCTGCGCGGCCCCAGAGGCCTGAGAGCGCCTGGAAATGAAATTTGTTTTATTTACCAAAACCACATGAGAATGTTTAGATACCACCTTGAGGAACAGAGAAAGAGAGAGATGGAGAAGAAGAGGCGAAAGATAAATACAAAATGCAGCTGCATGCAGCAATTACAGGGCCAAACTCGACTAATATGCACGGAGAGCAATTTAAAGAGTTCAAGGACGACTTATTTACACTGAGAGGAGAGAGAAACTGTTAACTGTTAGTGGAAAAAGTGAAAACACCATGTTTAATTACCACAAGATGAGGAGAGAAAATAATTCTTTCAAAGGTTATAAGCAAAAAAAAAAAAAGCTGCTTATCCAGGACTGGGTCTGGAGAATAAAACAAACAAACAAACAAACAAATAAAATTATATATTTATATAATTTCTTGTTTTTTAATTTTCTTATTTGCTTTCTATACATTTTGGAGTGAAATGATAAATAAATAAATAAATAAATAAATAAATAATATTTCTTATTTTATTATTTTCTTACTTGTTTTCTATTGATTTTGGAGTAAAATGCTAAATAAATTACTAAATAAATAAATAAATAAATAACTATTAAAAAAAAAAAAAATATATATATATATATATATATATATATTATTTCTTACTTTTATTTGCTTACTTATTTTCTGTTGATTTTGACATGAAATAAAATAAAATAAAATAAAATAAAATAAAATAAAATAAAATAAAATAAAATAAAATTAAAATGATTGTAACTGATTTACAGGAAAAAATGTGTTTAATCATCATTAAACTGTTATAATGCATACCTTAATTTAACAAAATATGGGCTTAATTTTAATAAATAAGTAAATAAATAAATAAATAACATTTCTCTTTTTTCAGTTGTTTTTGAAGTGAAATGATAAATAAATAAATATTTCAGATATTTATTTTCTTATTTGTTTTCAGTTGATTTTGAAGTGAAATGGAAAAAGTTAAATACATAAATAAATAGAGTCTTAGTTTTATTTTCTTATTTGTTTTCTATTGATCTTGAAAAGCTAAATAAATAAATAAATAAATAAATAACAATAAAAACAATAAATATAATTTCTTATTTTTATTTCCTTATTTGTTTTCTGTTGATTTTGACAGCAAATAAATAAATAAATAAATATAACTCTGATTTGCAGTGAAAATGTGCTCAATTATCATGAAAATGTTACAATGCATACCTTAATTTAGTGACATATGAGCTTAATTTTACTTATGCAAATAAATAAATAAATACATTTATAAATAAATTTTTATTTTTATTTCCTTATTTCTTTTCTGCTGATTTTGAAGTTAAGTAAGTAAATAAATAAATATATATATATATATAGTCTTATTCTTTTTTCTTATTTCTTTCTATTGATTTTGTGATGAAATTATGAATAAATAAATAACAATAAAAACAATAAATATAATTTCTTATTTTTATTTCCTTATTTGTTTTCTTGATTTTGACAGCAAATAAATAAATAAATAAATGTAACTCTGATTGGTAGGAAAATGTGCTAAATTATCATGAAAATGTTACAATGCATATTTTGGAGTTAAAAGATAGATAGATAAATAAATAAATAAATAAATTTGTATTTTAATTTCCTTATTTCTTTTCTGTTGATTTTGAAGTAAAGTAAGTAAATAAATAAATAAATAGTGTTATTTATTTTTATTTTTTTTCTTATTTGTTTTCTTGATTTTGGGGTAAAATGTGACCTATATTGTGTTTTTAGGAGATTCATCTAAAAACATGACAGGCAACAAAAACAGAAAAACTGGAAAAACACAATCGAGAAAAACAGAGAGCATCAGATTCAATGCATCTGTCATTGTGAGCAATGTGTGTTTTCTGTTCATTGAGTTCAAAAGAAGATGCACATCAACCTGTGCTGCGAGGAAAATCCACGGAGGACCGGTGGAGGATGTTATGAATGCTAATAGACGAGGAGGAAAATAAAATCACTTTTGCTTTAAGCTAAAATCCATCATTCTTGCTGATAATTGCTCTGGAGTCTCAGTACAGCATTCGCCCTGTATTGCACAAGAAACCATCTGGATGACTTTACTATTTCAATGACCTTTGGATGATTAAATAAACACTAAATCTAAAAGGGCTTGATAATTACTTAAAATGCCAAGTCTTCTTTCCAACATTTATCTGTTGTCTTTGTAAAATCTTTAATAGAGCGCAGCTCTTATTTGACAATTAACGGCAGATTTTAATGTTTGATCAATGCAGACATAATCATAACACTGTTTTGCATTACAGTAATGGGGAATCGTCTTTAATGGTCTCGAAACCTGCTGCTATCAAACTCATCAGTGCCCGAGTCTCTTAGTGTTTATTACATACAGGAAGTCACTGAAATTCATTCACGTCTATTACATACACTTATTATTGCAGAAAAGAAGTGATGTGTCTGAACTATAACAGAGCCGAACGCTAATGATGACATCTCATTATAAACATTTGCATAGGGAGCTGTAATGTCATTCAACAGGGAGCAGGACTCATTGTAGGGGTCAAAGGTCAGTGGCAAACGCTGGATTCTAATTGGCTCTCTATGAGTCATCAGTGTAGATAGAGTTACGCATTAGCAGCAGGTATTATACGGGGAAGACAGATACAGACAGTCTGCACAGAAAGTGCATTCAAAAAAAGTAACATTGAGAAAATGAATGGGGAAAAAGCATCTGCTGAAGGAGAGCATGTGCTGACCTTGACATTGGGTGTGTAGAGGTTCCTAAGGGAAGCCAAAGCGGCAGACAGACCATCAGTACTGCAGCTGATCCATAAGGCCTGAAGAACACTAGATGACACACCGGTTTTCTTACTTAGACCCTGCAAAAGAGCACACACATATCCAGTATTACCAACATCATGTCATAAATAGAAAAAAATTATATTATGGATGCATGCATTTGTATTAGAAATTAAATATATTAATGCATATAGACATCACTTGCATTTACATGCATTTAAAAATGCAATGACATGCCAACCATCTTGTAATGAGAATTTAGAAATCTGTCACCATTTTCTGGCAAGATAAAATCTCTTTAACGATTGAAAGCAAAAAATAATTTTTAGTCAATAATTTTTAGTACTGTAAATTTGGTGTAAAAAAACATTGTACATATTTATAGCACGGTAGCATTACAGCCAAAATAGTACATGTCTTTATTGATTTGTTAAAGTGTATATTTTAAGTTAATAAGAAATAATAATACTAATAATATAATACAATTAATACATATAATTATTTGCCTTTTTATTGTTATAAATATTATTATTAAATAATTAAATAGTTAAATAATATACATTAAGCTATAAATGGTTTGTTATTAAATCATAATTATATTTTTGCTGCCTTTCAAATTAACTATTAAATTATATCTACTATATAACCATTATAATTATATCTACATATACCAACAAACTCTTTTTTCTTTATATCATGGCACAAAAAAAATTATAGACCCTAATAAAATGCATTTCAACTGTTTTCCTAATTTTTTGACTTTTATTAATATTTTTTAAAATTGTAAGCATAGGTCTCTCCAGACAGACAGATCGATAGAATGATTGATAGATAGATAGATAGATAGATAGATAGATAGATAGATAGATAGATAAATAGACAGATAAATAGATAGACAGATGATAGAATAATAGAACACCAGACAGATAGAATGATGGAATGATAGATAGATCAATCGATCTACCGAACAATAGTTGAATGGTAGAACAGTAGATAGAACGATAGAACAATAGATAGATAGACAGACAGACAGACAAGACAGATAGATGATAGAACAATAGATAGAACGATAGATAGATAGATAGATAGATAGATAGATAGATAGATAGATAGATAGATATAGATAGATAGATAGAACTACAGAACGTTAGTTGAATGATAGAACAACAAATAGAACGATAGATAGAACGATAGATAGAATGATTGATAGATAGATAGATAGATAGATAGATAGACATACAGACGATAGAATGATAGAACGCCAGACAGATAGAATGATGGAATGACAGATAGATAGATAGATAGATAGATAGATCTACAGAACAATAGCTGAATGATAGAACAATAGATAGAACTACAGAATGACAGAAAGAACAATAGATCGATAAAATGATAGAACACTAGATAGATAGAACGATAGATCTACAGAACAATAGTTGAATGATAGAACGTATGATAGATAGAACGAACGATATAGATAGAACGAATGAACGAACGAATGAACAATAGAAAGAAAGAACAATACACTGATAGAATGATAGAACGCTACATAGAACGGTATATAGATAGAACGATAGATAGACAGACAGATGATAGAACGCAAGACAGAACAACGGAATGATAGATAAACAGATAGATAGATAGATAGATAGATAGATAGATCTACAGAACGATAGTTGAATGATAGAACAATAGATAGAACGATAGACAGACCGACAGACAGATAGATGATAGAACAGATAGAACGACAGAAAGAACAATAGATCAACAGAATGATAGAACACTAGATAGATAGAACGATAGATATACAGAACAATAGTTGAATGATAGAACGACAGAATGATAGATAGAACGAACAATAGATAGAATGATATAGATAGAACGAATGAACGAACGAATGAACAATAGAAAGAAAGAACAATACACTGATAGAATGATAGAACGCTACATAGAACGGTATATAGATAGAACGATAGATAGACAGACAGATGATAGAACGCAAGACAGAACAACGGAATGATAGATAAACAGATAGATAGATAGATAGATAGATAGATAGATCTACAGAACGATAGTTGAATGATAGAACAATAGATAGAACGATAGACAGACCGACAGACAGATAGATGATAGAACAGATAGAACGACAGAAAGAACAATAGATCAACAGAATGATAGAACACTAGATAGATAGAACGATAGATATACAGAACAATAGTTGAATGATAGAACGACAGAATGATAGATAGAACGAACAATAGATAGAATGATATAGATAGAACGAACAAACGAACGAACGATAGATAGATAGATAGATAAATAGATAGATAGATGCATCAGGTACCTTGAAGATGTGTGCTTTCAGGATGTGGTGTCCCAACTCCATAGTCTGCTGCCTGTTTAACTTCCCCTCCTGCCTTGACAACATGAAGGCCATCAGTGCATGTCCACTCCTGCAGAGAAACACGTCCAGACACACACATGCATTTATGAAGGAATAAGACGAGAAACATGAAGACACACAAGCTAACTGCCACATCCAGCTGTAAAAACCTTCCTCCCATCATAGCAATAAACCTGCACAAACTTATCCTGCTTTTATTTTCTGATTACTCTTAGCAATTTAATCTAACAATCATTCTCGTTCATGTTCCTGATGACAACAGACAGGTTGAAGGGTGAATTGGAAAGGCCTGTAAGCTTTTTAAATAGGAGATTCTTAACAAAGTTAGAGCTGTGGTTTTTAACGTCAGGTTCTTCACTCATTTAATTGCACTGTCAAATGTTAAGATCATTTAGATTACAAAGATTAGATTATAAAAAAGGAAAATATCACTTTTTATTTCCAAGTGGACTAGCTAAAGTGGACACCACTAGCCGAATTAAAGATACACACAATTCACACTTTTAATGAAGGATCAATTGCATGTAATTAAAAGTCAATTCTTTTAATCTCTGAGATCAAACAAGCTTCTCCTGAGGTAAATCTCTGACTAAAAGCTCTGTATAATGTATTATTTGACGCAAGGCTGTGAAAGCGTCTCTGTGTTGGCATGCGTTTGGTCCGTCTGGAACGGCGCCCCCGTAAAAAACAGGAGAAGGGTGGAATAGGCTGCTTTAGAGTTTCCCCGGCTCTTGCTGGTGTTAATTAACCGAGATTCATTAAAAGGCCACGCATGAATGCAGCTGGCTTTGATCAGCACTGCATCTCCTCTACATTAAACTCATTTCGTCGCCTTTCTTTTCTCCCTCTTTCAGCAGCCGAATAATAAGGCAGGGAACTTTTTAGAAGTCCCTCTTTTTCAGAGCCAACTTTTCTGGACCAGGAGAGGGTTCAGGGAGGAGAGAAATCAATAGGACACACATGGACCAATCAGAGCGCTCGGACACACCGCATTGAGAACAAGAGAGAGACAGAATCCCAATTACAGCTGAAACTGAAGTCTAAGGTCACCACAGCCTATCAGCATCTCTAGAAAATGAGTAATGAGTGCAGTTTCTTATCCTGTGTTGACATTTTCATGAAGCAAAAAAAGAAAGTTTCTTTACTATAACACACACACTCGATACACTGTAACACATATATATACATTAAGCAAAAAAAAGTAAAATTAAGCTAAAATTATAATAATGCAAATGTAATGATAATGACCAATATATAACAATAACAATTCAAATGCAAAAAACAAAAAGCAAAAGAAAAAAGCAAAACATGGTTTTAAAAATTGCCTTTTTTTTTGCAAAATGTTTTTTCCCAAAACTTAAAAATATTATTGACATAAAAATATCATTTCTTCTTTTCAAAGATGACTTAGACATGCTCTTGTAAGATTCATATGCATTAATTATATGCATTAATTTATGCGTTGCATAATATATATATATATATATATATATATATATATATATAGTATGCATTTTGCATGCACTGTTTTAAAAATGTATTTATGCATTGCGTAATATATATTATTTATACATAAAGTAAAAAAATACACATATGAAGTTTACATATATAAATTTAAGTATAAACTGTAACAGTATATTTTATGCATTAATTTATGCAGATGTGTTATTATCATTTTCTAAATGTCTTTATTATCACTTTTGATCAATTTAAAGCATCATTGCTAAATAAAAGTATTAATAGCTATATAATCATATATTATCAGCATAATAGAATGATTTCTGAAGGATCTGCAACAACATGCTAGTAACATGCTAATCATGCTAGAAACATGATAGTAACTTGCTAAACGTGCTACCAACATGCTAGTAAAATGCTAACAAGTTAGCAACTTGCTAATCATGCTAACAACATGCTAGTGGCATGCCAATCATACTAGAAACAAGCTAGTAACTTGCTAATCGTTCTACCAACATGCTAGTAACATGCTGGAATCGTGCTGGTAACTTGGTAATTGACCTAACAACATTCTAATCATGCTAGAAACATGCTAACATGCTAGCAACTTGCTAATGATGGTAACAACAGGCTAGTAAAATGCTAATCATGTTAGAAACATGCTAGCAGCATGCTAGTAACTGGCTAATCATGATCACAACATGCTAGTAACACCCTATCAACCACTCTGAGTACCCTAGCAAATGCATAGCAACACCTTAGCAACCACCCGGGTACCCTAGCAACTGCACAGCAAGACCCTAGCCTAGCAACCACCCTAGGCAGCCTAACAACCGGCTAGCAACACCTTAGCAACCACCCTAGCTCACCTGGGGTCACAGAGGAAGTCGGAGCTCTCTCCATCCGCTCGCCACACCAGCCACTCTCTGAAGGACGGATGGCAGAACATCCGCGTCTTATCCCTGCGTTTGATGAGGAAACACGAGAGCGTCTCCATCCTCTGCTGGAAGTCGTCCCACAGCAGCTCTCCCCTCTCGCTGCCCGCGTTCAGCGCCTGAAACAGCTGCTCGTCCGTCATGGGGTGAAGCGACGCCAGCGCCACGTTGAGAACGGGTACGGCGCGCTCGAACGCAGAGTTGGTCATGAACTTCATGTTGCACTGCAGCAGGTAGAGCTCCGACAGAGAGACAGGCACCACCTTGTAGCTCGCGCTCTTGATGACCAGATGACCCTTTTCAAAGAGGTCAAGGGTCAGTTTGAGGTACAGGTACGAGCCCTGGCTGCGGGAGATGAGGTGGGAGCTGACTTTGCCCACGATGATGGGGTCGGCTTTGCCGTTCAGGGAGATGTTGTTGAGGATGTTCTGGCTGCCGTTGATGCGGTACTGGATGTAGGCGTTCAGGTCCGTCCCGATCTCTTTGTTGTCTGGGTATTCGTCCAGGCTGATCTTGGAGAAGGGCAGCAGACTGGTGATCTCCTGTAAAGACAAGACGAGAATGTCAAAAAATATCTCCAAAACATTCCCCCGCGTTTTCTCTGAGGAGGACAATGTTGATTTTATGACTGAGGAAGTTTTGAATTCAGTTCTGTTTTTTTTCTCCCATGAAAGCTGTATTTATAATTATGTATTAACATCTTGACAATATTAGTAGTCATGAATCAAGTTTTTCATTCATTTTTTCCCATTTGAGCCTGTTTAATTATTCAGTAAACAGTTGTGTTATAAAATGTCTTATAAAATAGAAAATAAAAAAAAATAAAATAAAATAATTGATTAATAGAAAAATAAAATAACAAAATAAAATAAAATGTTTTTTGCACATTTTTATTTATGTTGTATTATTTTTTATTTTGTAAAATACATTATTTTAGAATAATAGAATAATACAATAAAAATAGGCTTTTGTACATTATTTTATTTTTATTTTATAAAAGACAATATTTTATAACACAACAATTTACTGAATATTAGGGCTGCAACGATTAATCGCACGATGTCGTGAGGCGCGTTTAGTCAATGAAGCCGAATTCGATTTTGAGCGCGATTTTGGCGTAGCTTGTCAGTGCTTTACGGCTCTGTGTATTACTTGCCGCTCCAGCTGAACGCACGTGGTGGAGCTTTACTACTAATCAACGTACCGGCTTCATTGACTAAACGCGCCTCACGACATCATGCGATTAATCGTTGCAGCCCTACTGAATATCTAAATAGGCTTTTTTGCACATTATTTTAATTATTTAATAAATGGTTGTGTTATAAAATTTCTTTGATAAAATGTAAAATAAAAATAAAATATATTAAAATAATAGATAAATAGAATAATAGTATAATAAAATAAAATAGGATTTTTGCACATTATATCATTTTATTTTATATTATTTTAGATTTTATGAAAGACATTCTTTTATAACATAAAATAAAATATAATTATTTGTTGAATAATTAAATAGGCTTTTTTGCACATTATTTTAATCATTCAGTAAATTGTTGTGTTGTAAAAGTATGTCTTTTACAAAATAGAAAATAAAAATTAAATAAATTGAAATAATAGATTAACCGAATAATAGAATAAAACAAAATAAATGCCACATTGTTTTATTTTTTATATTAATTTCTGTTTTATAAAAGACATTATTTTATAAACAATAGTTTATTGAATAACTAAAATAATGTGCAAAAAGCCTATTTAATGATTCAATAAACTGGTTTGTTATAAAATAATGTATTTTACAAAAAAGAAAATGAAATTAAAATAATAGATTAATAGAATAAAATAAAATAAAAATTAAACATTAAATAAAACATTATTAAATAAAAATTATTTTCTATTTTATAAAAGACTATTTTATGACACAACAGTTTACTGAATAATTAAATAGGCTTTTTTGCTCATTATTTTAATTATTCAATGAACTGCTGTGTTACAAAATGTTTTTTCTAAAACAGAAAATAAAAATAAGATAAAATAACATTTAGTTTCAAGACTATTCGATGTTTCCCATTACTAAATTTTGTCATCAAATTTTAATAATGACATTTTTGCAGATAACACATCAGTATGTTTGATAGAAAGACCGGAAGGACACAAGAAGTCATGTGACCAGAATGCACCTGCACATACGCTCTTGATAGACACTGAAACATGGTTTTCTCCAGACATCATGTCACTGACAAACACCTAAAGGCTTTTTCTTTACACTCACACACTTATACAAAATGATCAAGATCCACAGGGTCAACAATAAGACTGGTTAAACACAGTCACTCACACACATATAGCCACATCCCTACAAATCAATAGGGCCAATAATCCTGCTCATATTGCAGCAGTGTAGAGAGAGAGAGAAACACAATGAATTTTACATCTCATATCCAGCACCACACGCTGACGAAGAACCACAACACCACTCCCTGTGAGACGCTCCTGATACCTGAAGAAACTGCCGGATGAAAGGCTGCGACGGCTGCCGTGATGCTGCGAATGCATCAGACTGTCATCATCACACGCAAATCAACAGTGAAACGGTGAAATCACACCAGAAACTAGATTATTAGTTCAAATGATCAAAGAATGTTTTCCATACTGTTTTTCACAAGGAAGAATCACATTCAATCATTCTCATTTATATGCACCAATACTGATCGATTCAAACTGAAAGTTTGAACTGACTCACTGAAATGAATCAAAAATACCAGCTCTGATAGTATTTTTGCTACTGAAGTTTATAAGGTAGATCCTACTGCAACATGTCCGATCAAACCTCCAAGATGAAAAAATGCCACTGTAAATCAATTCAGGAAGCAAATAACAAGTTCTAGTTTCAGAAAGAAATATTCATCTAGCTCAGTGTCCCGCTGTCAAGGTAAATACAAACGTCTCTCTCCTGTGTCTGTCACCGTCCTCTTAGAAACTCTTTCAACCCTTCTGGAAACCTCCGCCCCCATTTGCCTTAGAGAGGCTCTGCTGAATGTGCATTGAATCATGGGTAAGCCCTGAGAAACACTCCACCCCGCTGAAGCCTGATTCACATTCAGATGAGAGGAGACAACATGTAAATCGAGACCTCACTGTCACACTCAGACAGGTGCAATGAATATGCAATATAAGTGTGATGATTTTGCTGGCAGTGTACGATTAAGCAGATATTATGTGAATATTAGAATGAGTTTAATGCACATTTTTAGTTATTAAATTAGACTCATGATAAGTGTTCAATGAACTGAATCAAACTGATTCAAAGCTTTGATTTGTTTATGTAATCACTCCAATATTTATTATCAAGTCTCATGTATATAGTTTAAAACAATAACTATTGTTTTTAAATGTATAATAACTTCTGAACCGCTTTTGATCCAGTCTGAATGATTTAAAAAATCTCGTAAAGCAGACATTCGGAGATATGGCATTTGTCTTATTTGGATAATCAGAGGCAGAGTTGGGGGTAACGCATTACAAGTAACGCGAGTTACGTAATATTATTACTTTTTCCAAGTAACTAGTAAAGTAATGCATTACTTTTTAATAGACAAGAAAATATCTGAGTTACATTTTTCAAGTAAGTAACACCAGTTACTTTTCCCCCCATTTATTAAATAAAAGCTCTTCTGTCCCCATGTTGAGAGAAATCGGGAGTGAGATGTTAGTTCTGGAATAAATGTGAACATGCATTAATTCATCTCACTCACAAAAAACAGATTCAGTATTTCTCAAAATAAATAAAAACAGTGAAATTCAACTCAGAATACGACGTCTTTGCTGCCGATCTTCGATGATCCAATTCAACCATACTAATAAGCAAAAATTATTCATTTGTTTTCCTTTTTTTATTGCTAAGAATTAATTTTTTTTTTCTTCTGCAGTCTACTGTACAGATGTGAATTTACTTTTCTCAAAGCCTGAGGCTTTTGGTGTGAAAATGCTTTTCCATTTGCCAAAAATAGAACTTTTTATATTAAAAACAAACAAGCAAACCCTGCCCAGATTTAAAAAGTAACGCAAGAGTAAAGTAACACATTACTTTCCATAAAAAGTAACTAAGTAACATAATTAGTTACTTTATTAGGGAGCAACTCAATATTGTAATGCATTACTTTTAAAAGTAACTTTCCCCAACACTGATCAGAGGCTCCGTAGTGAACATGATTACATCACCACATTTTGATCAACACTGATTCGTCAAATGAAACCAATGCATTTTGTTCCTCTGAGCCAATCAGGAATGATTGTTGATGCTTCTTCCCACCCCCGTGCCCAGATTGGTTCAAACTGTCATTTATTCAACCAATAAACAGGTTTTGGTCTTTTGAACCACCAATTATAGGGCCCTATGATTTCCACGACGTGGGAAAAACACGGACAGTCAATAAACTAAATAGGCCTGTTGCCTGTTTTTCACTGAAAAGCGGCTATAATAATAATAATGTAATAAATGGCTATAACTTGCTTGGGGAATGTTATATGCAGACAAAATTTTATTTGGAAGTGGAAAACACCTAAATACAAACTTGCTAGAATAGGTCTGAAAAAACAAAGAAAAGTACAGGTGCGTCAGGTGCCCCAAAAATGTTCTAGGTCTTTTATTTGTTTAAAAATACAGTAAAAAGTGTAAAATATTATTACAATTTAACATAACTGTTTTCTATATGAAATCCTTCACATATGTGAATTTTCTATCCTGTAAAATATAATTTATTGCTATGATCAAAGCTGAATTTTCAGCATCATTACTCCAGCCTTCAGTGTTACATGATCTTTCAGAAATCATTCTAATATACTGATTTGCTGCTCAAGAAATGTAATCAATGTTGAAAACGGTTGCGCTGCTTCATATTTTTGTGGAAACCATGATAAGTTTTTCTTTTCATGATTTTATGATGAATTGAAAATTCAAAAGAACAGCATTTACTTAACATAGAAATCTTTTGTAACATTAGAAATGTCTTTACTGTCACTTTTGATTAATTTTAATGCAATTCTTTTAAAACAAATACTTTCAATACCAATACAATTCTTTCAGTACTAATACGAGTCCAAACTTTTGAAATGTAGTGCAAGTAGTATGTATTGTAATATTGGTGCAAATAAAAACGATTAAATATGAATTTTTCTTGTGTTCATTTAGTGAAAGTAAAGCACGCCACTATTTTAACCACAGCAGATTTTTACTGTATTTTACTTCATAAACATTGCTAGTCTACAGTGGCTGGCTGGATATAAAAAATGTGCATTTTACATCATTTCAGAGCAAATATATAAATCCCAAGATATACAACAAATATTGTCAAAAGGCTGAAAAATATTGTAAAGTCCTATTGAGTAAGAACGCCAGACTAGCTCTTCTCACTTATAGTGACAGCTAAAGCAGAACGCATTAGGAAGCTTTCATAAGTACAAAAACATACATCTGCGCTCGTGCACACACACACACACACAGTCCAAGCTGTCGTCTGACACATATCAAACACTAGATGATTCTGCTCTGCTAGCCGAGCACTACCTTTCAAACTGTCAAAACGCAGCCAACACGAACACTGTCTCTCTCGCAAATTCGCTCCCTTTTCCTTTTCGCCTCCTCCTGTCTGGATTACTGTCTAGCTGTCGTAGCGTCTCATTTGGAGGGTCAATGTTCCTTATTAGAGCTACAAGATTCTCCTGCCCAAAGTGACAAAACGAGGTGGAGAGAGTCTGAGATGGTGAGCGTAACACTAAACTTGATCTGAGCAGATGAGAAAAATATTCTGGCCTGGGTTACAAAAACATCTCACTACCGAATCAAAAGACAAAATAAGAAATGATATACTGCAGAAAGACAAAGTTCTATATGAAGACTTCAGATTCTTTTAAATGAGCGTTTTTATCAGCCTCCTATGTTTAGGTTCAGTAATTTTGCCTCTATATGCCTATTATTTATAATAAAATTATATATATATAATTATATCACTATATTTGAATATCTTTTTAATTACCATGTCAAAACTTGTTTTAAATACACTACCAGTCAAACGTTTTTGAACAGCTCACCAAGCCTGCATTTATTTGGTTCAAAATACAGCAAAAGCAGTAATATTGTGAAATATTTTTACTATTTAAAATAACTGCTTTCTATTTGAATAAATTTTAAAATGTAATTTATTCCTGTGATCAAAGCTACATTTTCAGAATCATTACTCCACTCTTCAGTGTCACGTGATCATCATTCTAATACGCTGATTTGCTGTACAAGAAACATTTATTATTATTATTAATATTTAAAACAGTTGAGTACATTTTTTCAGCATTCTTTGATGAACAGAAAGATCCAAAGATCAGCATTTACCTGAAATAAAAAGCTTTTGTAACATTATACACTATACCATTCAAAAGCTAAGTCAGTATATATATATTTACAAAAAAATTACAAAACAAAATTAAGATTTATATTTAGCAAGTATGCTTCCAATTGATCAAAAATGATAATAAAGACACTTAAAATGTTACAAAAGATTTCCATTTTAGATAAATATTCAGCAAAGAAACCTGAAAAAATTCTGTTCAGCTGTTTTCAACATAATAATAATAATAAATGTTTTTTGAGCAGCAAATCAGAATGATTTCTGAAAGATCATGTGACTGGAGTAATGATGTTAATCCAGCTTTAAAATCACAGGAATAAATGATATTTTAAAATACATTCAAATAGAAAACAGTTATTTTAAAAAATATTTCAAAATTTTACAGTTTTTGCTGTATTTTGAATCAAATAAATGCAGGCTTGGTGAGCAGAAGAGACTTATTTAAAAAAAAACATTAAATATCTTACTGTTAAAAAACTTTTAGTTTATATAAGTAAAAAAGGTTTCTTGAAATTTAGTTTCATGCTCTCAGCAGCCAACAATTCACAGTGTAAAAACACATTGTGGACACGCAAACCATATTTATCCTAACCACAATCAAAACTGTATTTAATGTCATCTAATTTGTCATATTTTCCATCTTGTCAAGTTTTGTTTATGGTTTTGAGGATGAGGGTGTCACTCAGTCTGTTCCATCTGTCTAACTGGACTATATTCTCTTTTTTAGTTAAGTCTATTTATTTACTTTTACTTGATTAGATGCTTGTCATTACTTGTATTTCACATTAACATTGATTTTTCCAGCTCAGAACAGATCTGCCACCCATTCATGTGTCATCATGACCCGCTGCTTTAGATACAGTATATATTCATGTCTCACCAGAAGGCTTGTTCTCACAGTGACGATCAGTTTGAGCCAGTTGGGGAACTTGGAGATGATCTTGGTGATGAAGGAGGCGACAGTGTCGCCATAGTCGGGTTTGTGAAACTCTGCCTCATTCAGTCCGTCAATTAAGATGATGCAATCTTCCTCTGGAATCTTCCTCTCTAATAAACAAAATATGAAATACATTACACAATACATTAATGCCAAATTGCAAAGTGTTAAGAAAACAGTGATTTACTACACTTCTTATTCATTAGATGAAGCTATTCAGTTGAGGTCAAAAGTTTACATACACCTTGCAGAATTAGCAAATTGTTAATTATTTTACCAAAATAGGAGGGATCATAAATGCATGTTATTTTTTATTTAGTACTGACCTGAATAAGATATTTCACATAAAAGACATTTACATAAAGTCCACAAGAGAAAATAATAGTTGGATTTTTTTTTTTTAAAGTTTATATACTCTTGATTCTTAATACTGTGTTGTTACCTGAATGATCAACAGCTGTTTTTTTGTGTAGTGATAGTTGTTCATGAGCCCCTTGTTTGTCCTGAACAGTTAAACCGCTTGCTGTTCTTTCTTGAAATATCCTTCAAGTCCCACAAAATTGGTTTTGCAGCATTTTTGTGTATTTGAACCCTTTGCAATGATGACTGTATAATTTTGAGATCCATTTTTTCACATTGAGGACAACTGAGGGACTCATATGCAACTATTACAGAAGGTTCAAACACTCACTGATGCTCCAGAAGGAAAAAAAAAAACAAAAAAAAAAACACATACATTAAGAGCCGGGGGGTGAAAACTTTTTGAATTTGAAGATCAGGATAAATGTAACTTATTTTGTCTTCTGAGAAACATATAAGTATCTTCTGAAGGGCAGTACTAAATGAAAAAATTATATTTAGGCAAAATAAGAAAAATGTACACATCTTTATTCTGTTCAAAAGTTTTCACCCCCGGCTCTTAATGCATCGTTTTTCCATCTGGAGCATCAGTGAGCGTTTGAACCTTCTGTAATAGTTGCATATGAGTCCCTCAGTTGTCCTCAGTGTGAAAAGATTGATCTCAAAATCATTCAGTCATTGTTGGAAAGGGTTCAAATACACAAAAATACTAAAAACAAACAAACAAAAAAAAAAACCTAAGAATTTGTTGGACCTGAAGGATTTTTCTGATGAACAGTGGGCAGTTTAACTGTTCAGGACAAACAAGGGACTTATGAAGAACTATCAGTAAACAAAAAAACAAACAGCTGTGAATCATTCAGGTAACATCACATTATTATGAATCAAGCGTATGTACACTTTTGAACGGGGTTTTTTTTTTATAAATTCAGCTATTATTTTCTCTTGCGGACTATATGTAAACATATTTTATGTGAAATATCTTATTCAGGTGAGTACTAAATGAAAAATAACATGCATTTTGTATGATCCCTCTTTTTTTGGTAAAATAGTTATCATTTTGCAGATTCTGCAAGGTGTATGTAAACTTTTGACCTCAACTGTATATATACTGTCTAAAAATATATATATATATATGGCCACAATTATTGATATATTGCTATAGGAGCATAAAATTGTTCAGCCATGACTTCTTGTTTCACAGGATTAGTAATGAGGTACACAAATGCCAAATTCCCTTAATCATCCATCACAAGGAGTAAAACCAAAGAATATAGTTATGATTGTTAAGCTTCACAAAATAGAAAGTGGCTGTATGAAGAGCTAAAGCATTGAAAATCCCTATTTCCAACATCAGGGCAATAATTGCCAGAAGAGGATGTGTGTCTATATCGTCCTAATGCACGGTGAGGAGGAGAGTTTGAGTGGCCAAAGACTCTCCAAGGATCACAGCTGGAGAATTGCAGAAAATAGTTGAGTATCGGGGTCAGAAAGCCTAAAAAAAGATCAAACAGCCCCTACATCACCACGTTGTTCGGGAGGGTTTCAAGAAAAAAAATCATGATAAGAAAAAAATCCTCTCCAATTCTCTCTCTTCATACAAAAAAATGCCAGCAAATTCATTTGCCAGTGTTTTAGCAGCAAACACTCAAGATGGGTCCATATGTATGTGGTGTGTGTGTGTGTGTGTGTGTGTGTGTGTGTGTGTGTATATATATATATATATATATAGGTGTTCTCTTCACGGATCAATCCCGGTTTTCACTCTACAGGGCAGATGACAAACAGCGTGTATGGCGTCGTGTGGGTGAGCGGTTTGCCTATGTCAACGTTATGGATTGAGTGGCCCATGGTGGCGGTGGGGTTATGGTATGGCCAGGCGTATGTTATGGACGACGAACACAGGTGCATTTTATTGATGGCATTTTGAATGCACAGAGATACCGTGACAAGATCCTGAGGCCCACTGTTGTGTCATTCATCCATGACCATCACCTCATGTTGCAGCATGATAATGCACGGCCCCATGTTGCAAGGACCTGTACACAATTCCCGGAAGCTGAAAACATCCCAGGAGGATGGATTATCTCAGCAAAGGAGAAGTGCTCACCAACACAGATTTAGACAGATTTGTGAACAATATTTGAGAGAAATAGGCCTTTTGTGAGCTCATGAAAAATGGGGGCAAAAACAAAAGTGTTGTGTTTATAATTTTGGTCAGTGCATACATATATATATATATATATATATATATATACATACACACTGCCGTTTAAATGTTTTATGTTTTTTAAAGAAGTTTCTTATGCTCATCAAGGCTGTGTTTATTTGATCAAAAATAAAGAAAAAAATGTAATATTGTGAAATATTATTACGATGTAGAATAACATTTTTCAAACAACGAATTTATTCCTGTGATCAAAGCTGAATTTTTAGCATCATTACTCAAGTATTCAGTGTCACATGATCCTTCAGAAATCATTCTATAATGCTGATTTATTATCAGTGTTGGAAACGGTTGTGCTGCTAAATATTTTTGTGGAACCTGCGATACTTTTTTTTAAGATTCTTTGATGAATAAAAAGTTAAAAAGAACAGCATTTGTTCAAAATAGAAATATTTTCTAACAATATACACTACCGTTTAAAAATTTGGGGTCAGTACATTTTTATTCTTTCTTTTTTTGAGAAATTAATACTTTTATTCAGCAAGGACTGAAAAAAGACTGATAAAATGTGATAGTTAAGTCTTGTATTGTTAGAAAAGATTTCTAATTTGAATAAATTCTGTTCTTTTTAACTTTTTATTCATTAAACAATTCCGAAAAAAGTGTTGATAATAAAAGTACTGATAATTCTAATAATAAATCAGCATATAAGAATGATTTGGATCACGTGACACTAAAAAAGACTGGAGTAATGGCTAATAAAACTTCAGCTTTGCATCACAGGAATAAATTATATTTTAAAGTATATTAAAACAGAAATCATTATTTTACATTATAATAACATTTTGTTTTTTTTTTTTTTCAGTTTTTTGATCAAAATGCAGCCTTGATGAGCATAAAAGATTTCTTTAAAAAAAAACAAAAAAAAAAAAACATGAAAACATTTTAAGTTATACTGATCCCAAACTTTTGAATGGCAATGTATATATATGTATATATCTATATCTATATCTATAGACATGGTAACACTTCACCATAAGGTTTCATTTCTTAATATTAGTTAACATGACTTTGAAATTAACAAACAATACTTCTATAGCATTTATTAATCTTAGTTAATGTCTACAAATATTAACCTCAACATTTACTAATATATTTTTTAAGTCAAATGTTGCATTTCTTAACATTAGTTAATGCACTGTTTACTGTGTGAGTTATTTTTTATTATAACGAAGATTAATAAATGCTGTAAAAATACACTGGTCATGTCATGTTAGTTAATGCATTAACTAATATAAAGTGTTAGCATAATAGGAACAATTCTATATTCAGTGCGGTTCATTAGTCTAGCTGTAGCGCTTCATGGTTTATGGTCAACAAAAGAATAATTTTGTGCATTAATTAAAAATTAAATGTCACAGGTATGTGTTTTTCTGCAGCTTCAAATGCAGCTCATCCCGTTGAGTCAGAAATATCCATTAATAAATGGTCAAAAACTAAGAAGGAGGTCGAGAGGGAGCAGAAAACCTTCAGCACTAATGAGTCTCCGCTGTACAACTGAAATCTCTCACATTACTTTAGATTTACAGTCTAGCCGTAGATATCATGTTCTTACCTTTGAGTTGTGTTATTATATATATTCTGCCCATGCTAAAACATGACAAAGTTTTCCGTGCAGATCAGACTGACTACAGCAACTTACTCGAATAAATACATGTAATATTAATCACTCGGCATAGAATGAAAGTGAGACTTTTCACTTTCTGTGTAATGATTAGCAATCACAATTAATGTGGCACGTCCTTGTATGGCCTCAAATAAAGCGTCGCCCTCTGGATCCGTCAGGAGTCACTTTAATAATTCATTACACACCAGATCTGAGCGACTTGCCAGAGCCGAGCCGTCACAGCGCAATAACACAGAGACGCAGGAATAGTTCTTCAGTGAGCAACACATCAAAAGCTGCACTTCCTCAGCTTTGAAATATTATCTGAATGAGGAATACGGCCGAGCAGCCTCCATAAAGCATCTCTGCTTTTAAACCTCCACCACAAATCTCTGCACTGACTTCTTCATGGCACGACCAACAGATTCAGCCAAAACACTTCCTGAGGGTCGGTTTCAATAAGACACTGCTTGGTTGTAGAGACATTCAGAAAAAAAAATTACTGGCTTTATCAGTAATATTGGCTTATTTTTCAGGAAATTGTGTAGTCTAAAAAAAAATCTTAAAACAAGATCAATTTACTTGAAACAAGACTGCATAACATATTAAGACTAGTTTTCAAAAAATAAATTAATAAATCAATAAATTATAAACTTTTTTATAAATTTTTCCACACTGCAAATAAATAAATAAATAAATACAAAAAAAAAAAAAATATATATATATATATATATATATATATATAAACAAAAATATATATATATATATGTTTTGTTATATTTTTTAATACGTGTATTAGATTTAAGCTTATGAGGCTAAAAATCCCAAAGAGAAAAAAAAATGTAATACTATACATACATACATACATATATATATATATATATATATAATATATAATATAGTTATATCAACAATGATATTAATCATGTGTATCAATAATATATATTTTCTCTGTCTTAAAATAGAAAATAAAATACAATGAAATTAAAATACATTATGTGTATTAGATTTAAGCTTGTAATGAGGCAAAAATCCCAATAAAGAGAAAAAAATGTAATACAAAATTTATATCAACAATAATATTAATAATGTATATCTATAACATACATTTTCTATACTCTGTCTTAAAATATAAAATAAAATACAATTAAATTAAATTACATTCAAAACAAATAAATAAATAAATAATGTGTATTGGGCTGCAAACTGATTTCCATTTTATTAATTTTACTATATATTATATTATGTGTATTAGATTTAAGGGGAAAAAAACTTAATACAAAAATAAAAATCACTGAAGAAAACATATGTAATTATATCAAAAATAATATTCAGAATATATATCAATAATATATATTTACTATACTCTCTCTTAAAATATAAAATGAATAAATGTGTAGTGAGCTGCAGATTGGTTCCCCGTTTAATTAATAAATTTATTTATTTTACTACACATTATGTGTACTAGATTTAAGCTTATAATGAGGCAAAAATGAAGAGAAAAAAAATATATCATATAATTATATCAACAATAATAATAATAATAATATCAATAATATATATTTACTATAATCTTTCTTAAAATATTAAATACATAAATAAATGTGTATTAAGATGCAGATTAGCTCCCATTTAATGAATGAATGAATGAATGAATTTATTTATTTTTCCAAACATTATATTATGTGCATTAGATTTAAAATTATAATGCAGCAAAAAATCTCAATGATGAGAAAAAAAATGTAATAAAAATATACACATATAATTATATCAACAATGTTAATAATGCATATCAATAATATATAGTTCCCGATACTCTCTTACATGTTAAAAAATAAATAAATAATGTGTATTGAGCTACCGATTGTTTCCCGTTTTATTATTATAGATTTAAGCTTGTAATGAGGCAAAGAAAATCCCAATGGAGAAAAAATCTTAAGAAAAAAAAATTGCTGAAGAAACAAAATAAATATTACTTGAGAAAACTTTTTTTTTTTTGCAACGTGGGCAGAGCAGAAGATGGTTTCCATCAAGGTTTGTCGTCTCTCGTCTCGAGGCCGTATTGATCCGAAGCATCTTCCATTTCCATCATACAAACACAGGGTTTGTTTATCTGCGTCTGAAATGCACACTTCTACAATAAAATATCGATCGAGCTGAGCAAAAGACTGGCCGCCACATCAAACAAACCACAACGACCTTGAGATCTCAGAGACTCAGAGAGAGCCTGAGCATAAAGAGAAAACAAATGCACAGAAGATGCAGGATAAACTTATAGAGGAGCAAGAGGGAAAAAACTGAGGCTTTAATTCCTCTTCGTAACAGGATGTCAATAATTAAGGAAGGAATTGAACTATTAACTAACTAAAATCAGTATTAACTAAACGTAACATCATTAAGAGTCATTGAGTTTCAGTATCCTCTTTATAAACTGAAACCCTGAAAACAATTCAATTTCTATGAAATAAACGCAGGCCAGTACATGACCGTATGCACTAATAGTCTTGGGAAAATGGATTTGACTACATTTAATGCAACCACCAAGCAAATCCAGCCCATTCATATAATCAGACCATCTGCTGAACATCAAACATGACATCTGACTCATCGCATGTAATACAATGCTTCATTCCATGATGGTCCTTCTGTCTACATAACCTTTCTTTGAACTGCAACGGATGCAGGAGGAAGAGCCAAAATAATAATCACTCAATTATGGAATTAAAATCAACAAGAAATGACATTTGCAAACCATTTTAATTGCATAATGTGTTGTATTTATGAGTGAAATGCATGCAAGGACTGTTTGAGTGGCACTGACTGATCACACAGCAAAAAGTGAAGTTTTTCCTCAGTATTTTTGTCTTGTTTTCCAATGCAAATGTGTCAGGATTCTCCTAATTTTAAGAGCACCTTCTAATCAATAATCAAAAAATCTGATCAAAAATTAACCTTCCCGTTATGAGGCTTGTACACTGTAAAAAAATAAAAAACACAATTTGTTGAGTCAGCTTAAAATAATTTGTTACCCTGCTGCCTTAAAATTTTAAGTTCAGTCAACTAAAATAAGTTTAGTCAACTTGAAATGTTAAGTTGTACTAAGTAACAACTTAGATATTTGTGTTTGTTAAACTTAACAGATGTGTAAGTAACCCAGCTGCCTTAAAATTAAAAGTTGATTCAATTCAAATATCTAAGTTGTCACTTAGTATAATTTAACATTTCAAGTTGAATAAACTTTTTTTTGAGTTGACTGAACTTAAAATTTTAAGGCAGCCAGGTTACAAATTATTTTAAGTTGACTCAACAAATTGTTTTTTACAGTGTAGGTGTATTTTCATGTTTAATGAGGCTCAGAGGTGACATGAGTGCAATCAGATTCAGAAATTCATGTTGAGATTAATGTTTTAAATATAAAATTTTGAATATAGAAAATATTCACTCATCTTAGTTCAACGCAATCTCATGTTCCATTATAATCAACGAAGCTCTCTACACTGCACAATCAATCTCTTATTTACACTCTCTCTACACTTTATTTATTAAGGATTTGTGAGACATGTCTGTGACTCAACGTTGCAAAAACATGTAGAATCCATGACTGCACTGTAGAGCCCTGCAAAATACAATGAAAAGGGGTTGGTTTTGTGTTTGCGTACCTTTGCGCAGGTTGACGAGCGGCTGCAGGATGCCCCTGCGGAAGGCGGCCATGGGGTCTTGCACGCAGGAGCGCAGACTGAGCATGCTCTGTAGGTGCGGCTCTTTCAGCAGCAGCTCTCTGTATGCGGTCAGCTGATGCGCTCGGCACAGGAGAGCAGCCACGCTGTGCACAAACTCAGGAACCAGACACGTGTACGTGTTATCAGCCTGACAGTAATGATACGCCACCACCTGCAGAGACAAACAGAGAAAGAGAGACCGTCTCAGAAACTTCATATTCATCTAATTTACATTTAGAATCATGCAACATTTGCTGTTATTTATGTAATATATTGTCATGTTTACTCTATGCATTTGCTCTGAAATTTTTTTTTTAAAGAGGAACAATTATTTCAAACAGATAAAATAGACTAAAATAGACTAAAAATCTAGTTAAAATAAACAATGTATGTTCTCCACACTTTTTCACCAAATAAAAAAAAGAGAATGATATTTCATCATTGTCATTTATATGCACAAATATATAAAAAATACAGTGAATACAGCTAACAAGACAAACTTTTCTTGGTCCAAGTAAGTAAAGAACACCTACAAATAAGTAAATAAAATAAATGCATAAAAGAAAAAAATGCATGAAAACCTATATAGAAAAAATAATATAATGTATTAAAATGTATAATATAATATAATAAATGCATGAAAGAAAAAAATGCATGATACTATATAGAAAAAAAGTAATATAATCTATTAAAATGTAGTAAATAATTAATAATATAATATAATATAATATATTCTTTATCTGTGGTATACAATAAAACAAAATAAAATAAAAATATACAATAAAGGATGTAAACATAATACAATATTTTTTATTTTGTATTAAGAATATTACAATATAAATAGTAAATATTAAGAGTTTACAATAATTTTATTCTGGCTTTCTTTATCTTTGGAATAAAATAAAATAAAATAAAAATAGAGGATCTAAACATTATAATATAATATAATATAGCATACCATAGCATACCATAGCATACCATACCATACCATAACATAACATAACATAACATAACATAACATAACATAACATAACATATAACATAATATAATATAATATAATATTGTTGATGCAACACTTTACAAATATTAAAACAAAACAAATGGGAACATCAATTAAAATCAGAAGAGTTTACAATAATTTTATCCTGACTTTCTTAATAAAATAAAATAAAATGAAAATAGAAGATCTAAACATTATAATATAATATAATATAATGCCATATTTTGGCTACCCAGTTGCTGTCAGAATCAGTGCGTCATTATGACTCACAGATCAAACTTTTTTTTAAACTTTTGGTTTTTATAACTGGGCTGTCATTATTGGCTGCTGAACTGAAGCTCATAACAAAACAGCATGAGGTCTGTGAGCCCTTGAGGAGCTGCTCTCAATCCATGTTGATCTAACACTGAAGCCCAATATCATGCCACTGTTTGCACTTGATAAATAATGCAGCTCACAAATGAAAGCTTTCTGACCCATTCAGTCATCCTGCAGCTATAAATGATAAACGTTCAGCAGCTTCACAGACAAAAACACAGAGAAATGGACAGAGGTCATTAAAATGAGGAACATCATAGTTTATATGCAAAATATAAACCAATTTAATTACATCATGCAACTACAGATATTAAAAGAAAACAACAGGGAACATTTTAAGCAAATTCAGAGTTTACAGAGCCTAAAAATACCCCTTTTCTATTGTAAAATCACTGTAATGCTCAACCTCGGTTGGCTTCTTTCATTATTCTTTATTCAATTCCTCCCTTGAAATATCTCACATTCCCAAAGGAGGCCATCAGATCTAAGAGAATCTACTAAGTGAAATATTTCCCTCTGAAGTGAAGGGATGTCCTAACCGCAGAGTTCACCAGCATTCACAGGAGTAACGCTCACGATTTGTTTGGCCGGAGTGAGGAAACCTGGCAGAGATGGGTGAGACAGCAGGGCACCTTCTGAGGAAACCTCTTAATTTGTCCTGATTTATTATTGAAACCTGTGTTTGACAGATGGGGATATTTCCCATTTGGACAGGTGGGGTTAATAGGAACGGCGGGGTTCTCTCCCTGAGATGAGGTCTGGGAAAAGAGCATCAATCTAAAGCTGCTTCAGGTGGAGGGACCATTAACTCGCTCACTTTGAGCCGACACTCCAAAGCGCACATTAACTGGCTCAATCTCTTGATTGCTGTGCATTTCCCTCGACCCTTCGACACGCTGATTAGACCATCATCACGCAGGATTTAGACAGGAAAAGAAATCTCTGCATTGAAACACTTAGCAGCAACGAAACCAGGAGCAGAAATGCACATTCTGCTTTGGTCGTTTTTAAAATAATCAATACTTACTTTTGGACACGTACAAATTCTGATCACAAAGTTCACGTTTTCAGCTATTTGTTATTTCTTCCACATTTGTCCATTATGGTGGACTCCATTATTTCAGATAAACCACTCACATTTTTGACGTATTTGGGTGAACAAAAAAAAAAATATGGAAGGATATAATATAAATTACACCATGCTGCACTTCTTCTGACAGCAACCATGTGTTTAATGTTGAATTTAACTTAATTTATTTTAATTTAATTATTAAAGAAAAAGAAAACCAGGGTAAAATCATTGTTAAAATCTTCTTAAATTTACTTAATATGTTCCCATTCGTTTTCTTTTAATATTTGTAAAGTTGTGTAAACTATATTATATTATACTATAATAATGTTTAGACCCACTATTATTTATTTATTTATTTATTTATTTATATATACATTCATTCAATTATTATGTTTTTTTTATTTAATTTAATTTAATTTAATTTAATTATCAAAGAAAAAGAAAACCAGGGTAAAGTCATTGTAAACTCATATAAATTTACTTAATGTTTCCATTTGTTTTCTTTTAATATTTGTTAAGTTGTGTGTCAACTATATTATATTATATTATATTATACTATATTATATTATGTTTAGACCCACATTCATTCATTCATTCATTCATTCATTCTTTCAGTCATTCTGTCATTGAATTGTGTTTTTTTTTTACTTTAATTTTATATTTAATTTAATTTAATTTAATTATCAAAGAAAAAGAAAACCAGGGTAAAATCATTGTAAACTTATCTAAATTTATTTAATATGTTCCCGTTTGTTTTCTTTTAATATTTGTAAAGTTGTGTCAACTATATTATATTATATTATATTATATTAAATTATATTAAATTATATTATATTATAATAATGTTTAGACCCACTATTATTTATTTATTTATTTATTTATATATACATTCATTCAATTATTATGTTTTTTTTATTTAATTTAATTTAATTATCAAAGAAAAAGAAAACCAGGGTAAAGTCATTGTAAACTCATATAAATTTACTTAATTTGTTTCCATTCGTTTTCTTTTAATATTTGTAAAGTTGTGTGTCAACTATATTATATTATATTATATTATATTATATTATATTATACTATATTATATTATGTTTAGACCCACATTCATTCATTCATTCATTCATTCTTTCAGTCATTGAATTGTGTTTTTTTTTTACTTTAATTTTATATTTAATTTAATTATCAAAGAAAAAGAAAACCAGGGTAAAGTCATTGTAAACTCATATAAATTTACTTAATATGTTTCCATTTGTTTTCTTTTAATATTTGTTAAGTTGTGTGTCAACTATATTATATTATATTATATTATACTACATTATATTATGTTTAGACCCACATTCATTCATTCATTCATTCATTCATTCATTCATTCTTTCAGTCATTCAGTCATTCTGTCATTGAATTATGTTTTTTTTTTTACTTTAATTTTATATTTAATTTAATTTAATTATCAAAGAAAAAGAAAACCAGGGTAAAATCATTGTAAACTTATCTAAATTTATTTAATATGTTCCCGTTTGTTTTCTTTTAATATTTGTAAAGTTGTGTCAACTATATTATATTATATTATATTATATTAAATTATGTTATATTATATTATATTATATTATAATAAGGTTTAGACCCACTATTATTTATTTATTTATTTATTCATTCATTCAATTATGTTTTTTTTTTAAGTTTAATTTAATTTGATTTAATTTCATTAATTTTTCCCATTTGTTTTTTTTTTATATTTGTAAAGTTGTGTGTCAACTATATATTATATTATATTATATTATATTTATTATATTATTATGTTTAGATCCGCTATTATGTTTATTTTTCGTATTAATTCATTCATTCATGTATTTTTAATATTTTATTTTATTTTTTTTGTTTGTTTCAGCACAGAAAAAGAAAACCAGGGTAAAATCATTGTAAACTCATGTAAATTTACTTAATATGTTCTTTTTTTGTTTTCTTTTAATATTTGTAAAGCTTATTATATCATATTATAATATATTATATTTAGAGCAAATGCATACAGTGAACATGGTAATATATATTAAATATATTGCATATATATTATATTACATTTTATTATTTTCTCTTCTTCAGTACAGTGCTTCAGAGCATTTATTATCATTGAATATCTTGCACCAAATTTTAAATTAAAATCATCAATTTAAAACAATGGATGCATCCCATTTTACTTCTGAAATGCGATATCTGAGTGTAATCGAAAAAATAAACAAATAAAAACAAATGCATAATGGAAGAACTATAAAGACACAATTATAGAATTAAAATCATCAAAGTCATTTAAGTTCATTTGAGTGAAATTATATATTCAAAAAGAAAACAAATGCATAATATAATATAATAAAATGCAGATGTGCTGCCTTTTCCTGTCTAAGTGGGCAGAATATGTTGAAAGTCAATATTCTGGTGTGTAGAAGATTTAGCGCCCGCGTGTAATTGCAAACAGGTATTAAAAAGGTATTAAAAAGATAAAGTTAATCAATTCTCCATCAACACAGCACCAACTGCAAATACGTGAATTAATCAGTCAACAAACTAATGGAGAGAGCTTCGCTAATCAGCTTGTGCTTATGTGACTGATGCATGCAAGAATTGATTGGAATACACCCAATTTCATCTGCAAAACGCCACACGCTTGTTTGACAAAAAATGTAGCATTACACTGTAAACTGATTAGCGATGAGCCTCTAATTAAGTGCTTTTGTCTTATCTGTGAATGTGTAATTTGCCGCTGTCTTCTGCGCGTTTGCCATCCCTGAGCCTCGGCGCCCACGTGGGTGCAATTCTCTTTAAATGCGACCAAATGACCACCCTGCTCACCTGTTGCCATGGTAACACACGAGGGACGGCGGGTCCCCCGGGAAACGTGGTTGATACATCATTTAGCTCACATTGTGTTTGACAGAGGACAGCTCGGCCTATTAAGACGGAGACGCACGGAGCTCGACTCAAACCGACAGTACTGCGCTTACAGTCCCTGGGAGATGAAATGCAATATGCGATGAGCCTCTGTAACACACCCTGTCTCATGTCACCCGTCGGCATTGAAAGAGTCTGTTTGTCAGAGTCTCTCTAAAATAATGCGTACCTTTACCTTTAGAAAACACAAGCTGTTATGACAGAGCTATCAAATTAATAATACTGTATGTTGCGTATACTAAAATAGGTAAGTTTAACAGGTCAAAATGTCTGCATCTGAATAGCTAAAAGCTGCCTAATCAGATGAATGGATGTTTAACCTCTTAATTCACAACCTTCATCTTAAGTCATATATTTGTGAGTGTTTTCATAAAATAAAATAAAATAAAATAAAATAAGATAAAATAAAATAAAATAAAATAAAATAAAGATTTAAATAAAAATAATAGAGGATCTAAACTTGTTTCAAATTCGTGCTTTTATTGTTGCAGAAAAATTAAAATAAAATAAAAAATAAATAAAATAAATAATAAAATGAATATTGCATTAATACATTTTAAAATAGAGGATCTGCACACAGAAGACAAACTTCATGTTGTTATTACTGAAGGAAAATAAAATAAATAAAACGCATAATAAAATAAAATAAAACATTTCAACTCCTGGTTCAAGATTTTATTTTATTATCTTGGTTCAAATTGTAAGATTTTATTTTACTTTTTTTTATTACTGTTGCAGAAAAAAAATGTCATTACAAAAAAATTATAAAAATAAAATAAAATAAAATAAAAGAGGATCTAAACTTTTGTTTCAAGTTCTACATGGAATACAAAATTTCTGCTTTCATTGTTGCAGAAAAAATAAATAAATAAAATAAATAATACAATGAATAATACATTTTAAAATAAAATAAAATTAAATAAAATAAAAGATTTTATTTTATTATCTTGGTTCAAGATTCTAAGATTTTATTTTACAATTTTTTAAAAATAAAAGACAATAAAATAAAAAATAATTAAAATAAAATAAATAAAATAACAAAGGATCTAAACTCTTGTTTCAGTTTCTACATAGAATACAAAATGTGTGCTTTTTTGTTGCATAAAAATAAAAAATAAAATAAAATAATAAAATTAATATTTAAAAAAAAAACAGAGGATTTGTATACAGAATACAAACTTCACGTTTCATTTTTGAAGAATAATAAAACAAAGTAAAAAATTGTATTGGTTTTGGTATTGAGTATTGGTAGAGGCCATGGGTTTGAGTCCAGGGAATGCTAAAACGTATCTGTAACTTGAATCTAATGCAATAAAAAATTAAATAAAATTAAATAAATGTTGCAGGAAAATTAAGCATAAAATATATTGCACCAATTTGTTATTATCTGTTACTTTTTGTATTAGTCATAACCAAAGCCCTTGGCCATAAATCCTGTTGCTTGTTTGGTGTGACTGCTCCATTACAACAGCACAAGAATGTTACACAAAACAATCATGACTTTCAAAAACCTGGATCAATACAGAGGAGATCACTGAACCAGTACCAGTTTAGCTATTCACAGATTTAATGCAGAGATCGTGACTCGAGCTGAAAGAAGAAAGCGGGTCTTTGGGTTCACGCCATCGCAACTTCAGTCCTCTGCATTTCAAAAGGCTGAAACACGGCGTTCCAAACAACAGCGTTGGCATCGTTCCAGTCCCTACTCTATGAACTTCAAAAGCAGAATCAGACATATTGAAGCAACACACATCCTGAAAAACACAAGACAGCATCGCCGGGATTCTCTCGCTTCACACAACGAGCGCTAATGAGGAACCTAAGACTGCATTCGCACTGCAGCACCTGCTGCACAGATATGATATTTTTACATAATTAATGATTCTTTTCAATCAATTTACTGGTCAGTAAGACATTTTTGAAAGAAATTAATACTTGTATTCAGCAAGGACGCACTATTTTGATCAAAAGTGACAGTAAAGACATTTATAATGTTACAAATGATTTATATTTCAAATAAATACTATTCCTTTGATCTTTTTTTAATCAAAGAATTCTGAAAATCAGCATATTAGAATGATTTCTAAAGGATCATGTGACACTGAAGACTGGAGTAATGATGCTGAAAATGCAGCAGGAATAAATTGCTATTGAATATATACACACATAGAAAACAGCTACTTTATTAAACTAATAATTCTGTTCCAGGTTTTAAGATTTGATTTTATAAATGTTATTATTATTTTTTTTTTTTACTGTTGCAGAAAAATGAAAATAAAACAAAAAAATAATAGAGGATCTAAATTCTTGTTTCAAGTTCTACAAAGAATACAAAATTAATAAAAATAAATAAAATTGCAATACTTCTTAAAATAATAAATAAAATTTATAAATGTTTTGTTGCAGAAAAATTTGTTGCAGAAAAATTTAATTGAAAATAAAATAAAATAAAAAAATAGAGGATCTAAATTATCATTTCAAGTTCTACATAGAACACAAAATTCATGCTTTTATTGTTGGATAAAAATAAAAATAAAATAAAATAAATAATAAAGTGAATAATAAATTTTTAAAATAGAGGATTTGCACATAGAATACAAACTTCATAATTTTATTATTGAAGAAAAATAAAGTAAAAATAATAATAATTATAATAATAAATAAATAAATTAAATAAAACATACGAGCCTTTTGTTCAAATGAAGGAGCACTGGTAGAGTTCCAAAAAAATATGTACAGCTTGAATCTAATGCAAGTTTCTTTGGATACACGCATCTGCAAAATAAAATAAAAATAAATGCAAATGCAAAATAAATAAACTGCAAAATAAAATAAAATAAAATTTAATCTCTTAGTTCATGATTTATTTTTATTATGTTGGTTCAAGATTTTACGTTTTTTTTTTTTTTAACAAATGATTTATATTTCAAATAAACACCATTCCTTTGTTTTTTTTTTTTATCAAAGAATTCTGAAAATCAGCATATTAGAATGATTTCTAAAGGATCATGTGACACTGAGTAATGATGCTTTAAATCACAGAAATAAAAAACGATTAGAAAATGGTTATAGAAAATGGAAATAGAAAATGGTTACTTTAAATTGTTATATTTTACAATATTACTGTTTTTGCTATATTTTTGATCAAATAAATGCAGCCTTGATGAGCAAAAGAGACTTCTTACACTAAATTGCCATTAAAACTTTTTTTTTTTTGGTAAATCTTACCGACTCCAAACTTTTGAATGGTATTCAAGTTTCCAGTTTCAAAAAACACAAAAACACAAAGCAACAGCATCTGATTTAATTCCATATCCTGCACTATAAACATGACAGTCTGAGGTGAAATAAGATCATCAGACTGAAGCGCAGGTCCACTATTAAAACTGTGACATCAGCACATATTCTTCACAGTCCATTAGCAGCATTACTGCACAACTGCATGTGCTCTTCATACAAGACACATGAATCACCGGTCAGTCTGTGTCCAAACAAGCTGCGTGTCTGTCTGAGGCCGTCTGCACTGAGACTAATCTCCAAATCTATCTGAAAGCAAAAAACTACAACTAATTGAAAAAAATATAAGTTATCAGTTGGTCTGGTCTTTGCAATGTGCACAGAGAAACTTTGTTCACTTTGCAGTTGCATAAAACCTATTTCTAATAACAAAACACATCTGAAATCATCCGAGGACACAGAATGAGTCACTGCTAATGAAAAATAACAGCAAATTATATGAAATGCCTGAAAGAAGGTCACAAGAATGTAGTTTTTCGTTTATATACATGGTCAGATTGCAATGTCAAGCACAGACAGAAGACTGCTTAAGACGTTTTTTTGAGTACATTGTTATAATGTGAACATTTTTATTTTGCAAAACGTTTTTATGCACAGAAAATGCCCAAAATTTTGCTCGCCCTAACAGTAAGTGAGCATATGTCAGAGTTTGCATGCACATGCATGCACAATAAACCAAAGTGTGAAAGTTTGGCGTGTTAAGTTAGGGATCTAAAATACAATCATGCAGAATAAGGCATTAATATGTGCTTTGTAAATACTAATAAACAGCCAATATCCTAGTAACATGCATGCTAGTTAATAGAGAGAACAGTTCCTGAAACTAAGTTAATGAGATGAGTAAATAAGATTAATTATTGGTAACTGCTAACTGCACTTTAAATTATTTTTTTAATTACTTACAGCTGACATTTTATCTTAAATGTGGTAATTTTGTGCTTTTTGCTTTAAAAATAAATTTAAAAACATTAAGTATGATATTTTCAATTATTTAATAAAAAATTAAATATACACTGCTCTCCAAAAGTTTGGAAACACCCCTGGCAAAGTGTGGTTTTGGACAATATCAGCATAAATCCTTATCATTTTTTGGTGCAAATACATTAAAGGAACTTGACATTTATCATTGAAGACCAGCAATAATAATTTTCATTTTGATTACATAATAATAGCAACATATAGATGTTACAGTCAGACATGCCCCTTTGCCAGCTGTGATGCCTGGTTACTGGTTTAAACTTGGCCCAGGTTTTTAAAAGATTTTTGGGTCAGCACACCTTAATAGCTTCAACAATTGATTGACAATTAGGTTTGGAATACAATGAATTTAGGCCCAGATTATGCAGAGCTGTAATAGCTGCTAATGCTGGATATTTTGATGAATCGAAAACTGAAGTTTTTCTATGTATAAACTGTTTATGTAATAAAATATGTTTTTGTAGTTTGTGTTGACCCTTATCAATGCAAAATGATCACAAATTAAGAAGGATTCATGCCACTATTGTCCAAAACCCCACTTTTCTAGGGCATTTCCAAACTTTTGGAGGCCAGTGTAAGTACAATATGAAAGTAAATAATTACAATATTCAACAATGATCTACTGTAGAAAAACAGTAGAACACATAATACTACAGTGGGATATTGTATTTGGTGATAACAGTATTATACTGTTGTTTACAGTATATGTAAATACATACAATGTTGTTTACAGTATTCCTGTAAACATACAGTAAGTGGCTAGCTGCAGGTATTTTACTGTAAATTTACAGTGACAAGGTTTATAGCAAATCTCAGAATGTGAATTATCGTCCAGCTCTAATCTGCTAAACACAACTATAAGACATGAATATTTTAAGACATTTAAAATGTTAACATTATGATTTTCTGTTAAACTGTTTGAAACTCTGCATTGTGAAAAGCACGATATAAATAGATTTGACAATTTTACATTTTAAAAAATCATTTTAGAAGCCCATTCAAATGGATATGTAGAAGTATTATCATTAAACAATACAAAAGCTTTTTATATATCAGATAAATGCTGATTTTTGGATCTTTCTGTTCATCAAAGAATCCTGAGAAAAATGTGCTCAACTATTTGAAATATTAATATTAATATTATTAATAATAAAATGTTTCTTGAACAGCAAATCAGTACATTAGAATGATTTCTGAAGGATCATGTGACACTGAAAATTCAGCTTTGAAAACATTTAAATATATTGTAAAATGTAATTTTACATTTTCTGTAGATCACAGGAATAAATTACATTTTTAAAATATATTCAGTTATATATTCAGTGTATATATATATATATCAGTTTATATATTCAGTTATAAACAGTTATTTTAAATAGTACAAATATTTCAGTATTTTACTGGTTTTGCTGTAATCTGGATCACATAAATACAGGCTTGGTGAGCAAAAAAACATTAAAAATCTTACTGTTCAAAAACTTTTGACTGGTAGTGTAAATTGCAAATATTTAGTAAATGGATTTAAGCAACTGGTTTATTTTGGCGTTTAAAAACAATAAAGTCACGTATATTTCATCTGCTGCCCGTCAAAGGAAGCACAATAATTCTGAACACAACAATATTTACAGATATTAAATTTAGGATTTCAATTAACTATAATTTTTGACCTCTGGTAAATACTACATTATTGCCTTTAAACTGCACACGATTGAACAAGAAATCGAAAGCAAAAGGGAAAATATGAAATACCCAGGTAATCCAAGAAATAATCAACATACACATCTTATATAAGACACTGTCAGCACTGTAGATGAGGTAGAGGTCGTGACCCTGCACCTGTGATTCGGCTGCAGCACACCTGTGCGTTTTCATTAGGATCGCAGATGAGAGATTCATCGCAAGAGCCGCCCACTCCAACACAAGATTCTGTGAAATGCTCTATACATACAGGAAGCTAAAACCAGATAGAGCTTCTGTGGGAGTTCATCTACTAATCAACAATCAATGCTGGAATGTGTCAGATCAACATGGATTGGATTTCGTGCTTTGTTTAGGTTGATGTGGGTAAATGTGCATGTATTAGTCATGAAACACAAGCTTCATGAATATAGCATGGCTGGGTTGGAAAAGTCATGTGATCCAAACTGTTTCTCAGTAAGAATGATATTTAGTCCTTTTCATTTATACGCACCAATTCAGTAATTCACAGTCGTGAGCAACAATATTTACAATCAGATACTTTCAGTAAAACATTTAAATACACACACAAAAAAGGAATGATAATGCAAACTAGATAATAAAAAAAAGTTTGTCAAGACAATCTGTAAGTTGGCTTGAGAAAGCCTGATCAGAAACTTTGAAAAAGTTTAAAAGTTTGACCATTTTCAGTCTGAAATAGTTTGAAGTTTAAAGTAGTTTTAAAGCTTAAAGCTTGAATGTTTTGAAGGCAATACTGTCTATCAGATCGATAGAAGCATGTTTTAGCATGTTGCTAGCATGTGACTAACATGTTACTAGCAATGATTAGCATGTTGATAGCATGTTGTTAACATCATTAACATGTTGCAAGCATGTTTCTAGCATGTTTCTAACATGATTAGCATGTTACTAACATGTTGCTATCATGATTAGCATGTTGTTAGCATGTTGTTTCTAACCTGATTAAACTGTTGTTAAACATGTTTCTAGCATAATTAGCAAGTTACTAGGATGATTAGAATGTTGCTAGCATGTTTTTCTAACATTATTAACTAATTACTAGCATGTTGCTAGCATATTTATAGCATGCTTAACATGTATCTAGCCTGATTAGCCTGTTGTTAACATGTTTCTAACATAATTAGCAAGTTAGTAACAGGTTGTTAGCATGATTCTAGCCAGATTAACCTGTTAATAACGTTTCTAGCATAATTAGCAAGTTACTAGCATGATTAGCATGTTGCTAGCATGTTTTTCTAACATTATTGAGTTACTAGCATGTTGCTAGCATATTTCTAGCATGATTAGCATGTTTCTAGCCTGATTAGCCTGTTGCTAACATGTTTCTAGCATCATTAGCAAGTTACTAACATGATGCTAGCATGTTTCTAACATGATTAACATGTTTCTAGCCTGATTAACATGTTGCTAGCATGTTTCTAACATTATTAATGAGTTACTAGCATGTTTCTAGCATGATTAGCAAGAGCTATGTTTAGCAAGTTACTAGCATGTTACTAGGATGTTGCTAGCATGTTTCTAGCATGATTAACCTATTGCTAGCATTTTTCTAGCATGATTAGCCTGTTGCTAACATGTTTCTAGCCTGATTAGCAAGTTGTTAGCATGATTCTAGCATGATTACCATTTTGTTTGCATGTTTCTAACATGTTGCCAACACGTTTTTAACTTGATTAGCATATCATGCGATTAGCAAGTTACTAGCAAGTTGCTAGCATGTTTTTAGCATGATTAGCATTTTGTTAGAATGTTTCTAACATGATTAGCAAATTGCTGGCATGTTTCTAGCATGATTAGCATTTTGTTGGCATGTTTCTAACATGATTAGCATGTTGACAACATGTTTTTAACTTGATTAGCATATCACCAGCATGTTAGCATGTTTTAACACGATTAGCAAGTCGCTAGCATGATTATCATGTCACTAGCATGTTGTTAGCATGTTGCTACCATGCTTCTAACATGATTAGCAAGTTACTAGTATTATTCTAGTTGCTAAGCTTGGCTAGTGAGAGGTAGGTAGTGACAGACAGACAGACAGATAGACAGATAGATAGACAGACAGATAGACAGACAGACAGACAGATAGACAGATAGATAGACAGATAGATAGACAGATAGATAGATAGATAGATAGACAGCGCTTGAAATTTTTAGTCTCAGAATAATGTTTAAATAGCATTTCAGTAGGTTGTCTTTCTCAAGCCAACTTAATTAATCACTGAATTCTGACTGAATCAATTAAAATGGGACAATGTGAAGTGATTCACTGAAACTTACCAACCCTAAAACTGTGTAAATCATCAATTAAATCATCAATTAAAGTCTACATGACTCCAATCCATCATTTACCATCTTACAAAGTGAAAAGTTGCACGTTTGTAAGAAACAAACCCATTATTAAAGCATTTTAACTTCAAACCAATGCTTCTGGCTAAAATATGAGCCCACAATCCATAATGACGCTCCCTCTCGTCTGAATCAGGAGAGAATAAAAGTATCATGAAAAGGTTTGTGCATGTACCTTGGCAGCCAGGCGTTTGACGGCCTCCTCGCGGCGCCGCTGCAGCTCAGGTGTGCTGGGACAGCTGCTGGATCGCAGGGTGTTGGTGGCGCTGGGCGGAGGGGTCGGCTGAGGCGGTTGACTCAGAGGCAGATCTGAACTCGGCTCCCCACCTGGACATGTGACAGATGAATATCCACATGAGCACAAATAACGCCAGCTGCTGTGATTCTACCGAGATGAGTCAAACATCAATACACAAACATGTCAGACTGTGTAGGCTAAAATACAATCATGGACAGGGACAATTTTTTAGCAATTTAAAATACATTTAAAATTGGATTTTTTTTTTTTTGCTTAATATTAAAATAATTTTATTTACATTAAAAATTATTTAAAATGAACTGTATTTATTTAAGGCGCTGCAGGCACCTGTAAAACTGTGAGATTTTGAGCTTTTTGGTTTATCATAGTGTTTTTTAAGACTAGTGAAAAGAAAACACCCAAAAGACACTGTTAAGTGTTTCTTTAATAGCACTTTATCTATTTGTGTCAATAGATTTCAATTAAAATACATAAAGGCTGTTTTCCCAAAATTAGCTTTTTCTACTAAACACTTAAACACACCAAACTTTAAATTTTTATTCCTGTCTATATCCTTAAGGTTTTTACAGAGGGACTTGTTCATATATAATTTGCTTGATTATATACAACATTTTATTCCCCAAAAAATTTTGAAAAATATATTGTTTTTTGTCTGTTATAATCATTATAATCTGTAATAATTATTATTTCCCCTCTGTAAAACATTTGACTCTAACATGTCAAAAAAAATAAAACAAGAATTTTGAAACTGACTTCATCCAGTGTTTAGATTTTTGTACTAGAAATTTATGCAAATTAGCGCCTATATCATTAAACAATGCCTAATTTGCATATTTAAAGCTAAACATTTTTTTGCAATTATCAATGTAATCAATCAACTGGGTAAGTAAAGCGATAAATATTAGGTTTTTTTTTTAACCTATAAACCTGCAGTGTCTCACCTTAAATTTTTAAATTGGGAATTGGAATGATTATGACAACTGTATTGAACACTGCAACAAAATATCTTTTTTTATCTCACATTTTCTTTCAACTATGCATGTAAGTCAACTTTTAAACATGCAATTTATTTTTCAAGCAATTAAAAAGCCAAAATAATAGTTTTATACTATTTATTTTTGATCTGTTATTGCTCAGTTGAGACTGAAATACGTTAGCGTTTAATAGTTTGGGGTCAGTAATATTTAGAAAAAATAATATATTATTTGGCAAAGATGTTTTGAATTAATCTAAAGTGACACTAAAGATATTTAAAATGTTACAAAAATCTATTTCAAATAAATGCAGTTCTTTTGAACTTTCTATTCAACAAAACATAATTTTTTGCAAAAATATAAAGCAGCACAACTGTTTTCAACAGTGATAATAGTAAATGTTTCTTGAGCAGCAAATTAGCATATTAGAATGATTTCTGAAGGATCATGTGACACTGAAGACTGGAGTAATGGTGCTGAAAATTCAGCTTTGGATCACAGGAATAAACTATATTTTAAAATATTACAATTAGGGCTGTCAGTCAATTAAAATTTGTAATCTAATTAATTACATTATGTGTCGATTAATTAATCTAATTAATTACAAAATTAATTTGACTGTGAAAATGTCCACAAAAGATTATTTAAAGCTTTTTTTATTACAAATTAAAAATAATACAAATTTTAATGAAATGATACTCTAAATAAGAAACTAAATCTACCAGCAGCTGCTGGTAAACGTCTTTATGAGTCATTCACTCATTCGATTCAATTTGATTCGTTCAAACAGCTGATTCATTCAGGAATAAAGTAAATGGGTCTCTTTATAAATGGGCCTTTGATTCATTGATTCACACGATTTGTTCAAAACGCGGATTCATTCAGAAACTAAACACCGCTGTGTTGCTCTGAGACACGCAAAAATTCTGCTATGGTTTCAAGGTAATATGTTCTCTGCAAAATTGAGCAAAAACACATAATATAATGTTTAAAATACAACACAATATCAACTTCTTATTCACATTTAAGCTAATGATAGATCGGGACAAAATGTGATATTGTGTGATATATAAATATGAGACAAAACCAAGCGGTATCCTCTAGCTCTCTCTATTTAAACCAACACGGAAGTGACTTAAACTGCAATTCATCGACTGGCCGCTAGAGACTGGCTCCAAAAGGGAGTCAATCCCATAGACTCCCCACGTTAAAATGTCCAACTTTACAGCAGAAAAAAATATGTTTACAGCCTGGTACAAAATGTGGTTGGTCTATATAGCTAATTTTGCCCTTTACATCAACTGTGAGGGGGGTGATTTTTTTTTATAACTCATCCGTTTATATTGCATAATTTAGGGCGTGGCCACTTGAGTGACAGGTGGATTGCCTCTGCTGTCACCACCGTCACACTAGGCGGGCGTGGTTTCAGCAGCCAGCTCCACCCACATCCCGCCTCTTTGCCCACGTCACTGACACTACGTCCATATTTTTTACAGTCTCTGGACAAAACATATACAGGGGCATTTTTTTGCACAAATATCTTGAATTTTAAGGCATAACTGTATTTATGGAGTTGCTGCCCTGCAGCATATTTGTCAACAGTCAACTGAATGAAGTATAAGATGACGTACAGGTCTGGGGGCGGGGCCAGCGTTTTATAACTAATTAATCAACACGTTAAACTTGACATCCCTAATTACAATAGAAAACATTGTAAAAATATTTCACAATTTTACTGTTTTTACTGTATTGTCAATTAAATAAATGCAGCCTTGGTGAACAGAAGATTCCTTTTTCAAATGCATTAATAAATGCAACAATTTAGATAAGAATGATTGCATCTCTGTCCAGACCTGAGTGACGCATGTTATCAAACAATGTACAAAACTCACTTTTCGGAGACGCGCTCGGGCTGTTGGATGCGATCTGTCGCATGCGGCCGCCATGACAGCTGAGAGCCACCAGGCGGGAGATGATGGCGGTTTTGCCAAAGCCCACATTGCCCACGATGATGGACCCGGAACTCTCGCCCGATTCGCTGGGCCTCAAGTCATCCTCCAGCTGCTGGAACAGCCAGTCGCGGCCCACGAACACAGAATCAGTGGTGATGCTGGGAACCTCAAACAGCAGCGGCTTGAGCATGATGTCAGTGGGCTTGTATGGAGCAAAGCGGGCTGTAAAAACACAGAAAACACATAGGTTTACTCATATGCAAACAAAACGTCCCGTTCTGAACTGACTAGACCTTAGAATGAAGCTAATATTTAATAATAAAGCTATTTTACTGCAGCAAATGCAATAATCATTGGTTTTTAAGACTGCTGACAGTTAATCTTGTCAAATGTGTTTTAAACATCCTCAATGTCGCCCTAAAGTGAGTTTTTATTGCGCATGAGACAAAATATGTTTGAAAGAGCATAAAGAAGCCATAATGGGATGCTGGAATATAGTGCTGTGACATTATATTACACACTTTCATCACTTTTAGTAGCTGTTGGCGCAAATATAAACAGACATTGCTGTGTGCGTTGGATATCTGATATTGTGACATTAGTTTTTTTTATATATACACTTTTATCATCTACGATGTAAAATGTTGTGCTTGAAAAGTTGCTTTTTTGAGTAGCTTGTTTGAGTAACCCAGTTGCACAAAAAGTAAACATGCACCAATTTTATTTAGTTAATAACTGATTTTTGGGTATATAGAGGTGCATGTTGGCACTGCATTCCAGATGAAATTGAATCTATCTATCTACCCTCACACACTTGATACATGGCCTGCAAAAACGGGAATAAAAACCACTGGAGCTAAATGCTGCACTGATCAGAGCTGATGAATCTCTGCTGCCACTGGCTGTGATTGAATCAAACGTCTGATGTTCCTCATTATTTATCAGAACATTCAGCAAGGTCAGAATAACAGCTTAACACCGACACACACACAGCAGCTCCTGCAGAACACACATTAGCTCGACCCTCAGGGTACACCAGTGTTTATATAAGAGAAACAGACAAACAGATGGACAGAGAGAAAAAACACACGTATTTAAATATGTTCTCTTGCATTATTAATGGACTTAATCATTTAGAAGTGTATGGAGAGTGTTTACTTATTTACATCTATATGGAAAGGTTTTACAGATGATAAAATAAAACAAATCAGAAGAGCATCCAACAGTTTCAGATTGTGGGTGAATCTCACCAAAAAGGGTGAGATAATTATTATTAAAAAAATTTTACTCCACAGTTAAAAATAAATAAAAAAATATATAAACGCACACCTGCATGAAGGTAATAAGAATTTGGGCTGAAAATTACATGCTAATTATGTCAGAATACCAGTAAAAATAAAATAAATAAAATAAAATAAAATAAAGATTTAAACTCTCAAGATTTTATTTTATTGTTTTTGTTCAAAAGTTTTGAAGATTTTATTTGCAAATGTAATATTTTTTTATTGTTGCTGAAAATAAATAAATAAATAAATAAAATAAAATAATAGAGAATCTAAACTCTTGTTTCAGGTTCTACATAGAATACAAAATGTGTGCTTTTACTGTTGCAGAAAAAAATGAAATGAAGTAAAATAAAATAAAATAAAATAAAAATCTAAAATAAGCTTTGTTCTCTATGCCTTTTTGGGGATGTTTCATAAATTAGTAGAGAAACCCAGCACACAGACATAAATGCATGAGATTGTGGACGTACCTTTGTCGTATGGAGCTCTGCCCCCCGTGTTGTGCCAGGGCAGGCGGATGGACGTACGCAGGGGGGTGTTTCGCTGTTCATCAAGATAGCTCAGATCCTCCAGCTTAGTGGAGCTCGTCGCTGCACAAAACACAGAGAAAAATAGGAGCTTAGCATTATGGGCAGAATACACGCTTGACAATAAGATAAAGAACAAGCATTCAGAAGTGTTTATATTAGGGATGCATGAAAATTATCAGCCAAAAGAAAATCTGAAAATGAAAAGCCGAAAATGTAAAAATTTACCCTTGTGACACTGCTCTGCTCACATGCTCTGATATCTTTGTAGGACTATTATTTGGATAATTAAAATAAATAAATAAATTAGTTACATCTGATTACGTTGCATTGAACTGAATAAAAATAATGTACTGATATTTATAATTAATATATTTTCTTTGTTTCTTTTTCTTTTTTCTTTTTCTTTGTTCTATTGTTTTACTTTCAGTGAAGTGTGGTTATTTTATTGCTCAGTATTCAAATATACTAAATTATTTTAGATATTTCATCAAATAAGAAATAATTATTAAAAAGCATTTTTGGTATTCAGCCAAGTGCATCCAGAATTTTGGGTTTCGGCCCAGAATTTCTTTTCTTTTCTTTTTTTTTTTGTAAATATTTCTATATTTATTTTTTTCAATTTTAGTCATTGTAGTCCTTAAAACTATTTCAGTTAATTGTCAAGGCCATTTTTTTTTTGCATTTTCTATTTTAGTTTTTATTTTATATAATGTAACAAGATTATAAAAAGATTTTTTTCAGTAATTCAGATTGGAAGACAGTGACCAGTGACACCAAATTGACTTGCAATAATTAGTGCTTATCTTTTTTTCTATATTTTGCTTAAATTTACTGTAAATAAAGTATCAGCTTTAGAAATTTTTGTAGTGCAGCCTAAACTATTTTAGTTAGAAGCCAAGGCATAATTTCAAATTTTCATTTAAGCTTTTAAATGTAATATAATTCTATTTTTTGAGCATTATTTCAATGGGCAAAATTTTCATTTATTTATTTATTTATTGCAACTGAGATTTGTTTTTTTTTTTTTAGTTATATGTTTAGTTTTAGTTAAGTAGTGCTATTTAAAAGTGACCACTAATGACACCAAAAAGAATTGCAATTTGTTTTCAAACAGGTTTCCCTCTGTCTAATATGTATGAAAATTAGAAATTTTGTCTTGGCATCTAACTAAAATAGTTACAGTACTAGTCGCAGTACTAAAATGACTAAAACTGATACTTTAATTACAATAAATAAAAGCAAAATAAAGAAAAATATATATTTTTTTAAAAAGTAATTTTGGTGTCACTGGTCACTAGTGGTTACTTTTAAAAAACATGATCACTTGTTGCTGTTAACTAAAACTATTAAAATAGTTTTCAAATTTCAAATACTGAAAAAAGTTTTTATAATCTTTTTAAATTATATACAATAAAAACTAAAAAAGAAAATTAAAAAAATGACATTGGCAACTAACTGAAATTGTTGCAAGTACTACAATGACTAGAACTGAAAAAAAAATAGAAATAGAAATATTTACAATTTTTTTTTTAAATATTTACAAATCACTAAAACCTAATTGAACTATTATTTATTTATTTATTGTAACTGAGATTTGAAAACTGTTTTTTTTTTTAAGTTTTGGTTATAGTTTTAGTTAAGTAGTGAAATCACTGGCCCTGCTATTTAAAAGTGACCATTAATGACATTAAAAAGAATTACAATAATAACTGTTTTCAAACAGGTTTCCCTCTGTCTGACATATTGCTGCCATATAAAGAGGATAAATCTCAAACAGACGCCCATCACAGTTTCCTACAGATTCAGGTCTGGGTCAAAGGTCGCTGACCGCAGAAGTCGCACTGACCATAAACGTGGAACCGTGAAAGTAGAAAGATGACATCATCCCGAATACAAATCACCAGCAGCGACCGTAATAACCGGTAATAAGCAGGTCAATGAGAAACAATCAGAGGCATTTCAAAAGCAACACGACCCATTTAAATCAAAGAGAAGTAAAAAATGCTTAAGCCAAATCCTGCAACATTTCACTTTTTTCAAGCTGTCATTTCAGTCCATGGCCATGGAAACTAATGCACCAACAACCTGTTTGCTCTGAAACTACTTTCCGCACTCGCACCGAAGCTCTCGATACTCACAGACTGACGCGTTCCTCAGGCAAAGACAGACGCAGCCCCGCAAACCTCTGTTTCCCCCTCTCTCTCTCTCTCCTCAGGGCACCTCCATGTTCAGCCGGCACTCTTTCATTCGCATTCAACTGGTGAACGGCGCCGCAGCTCGAGTCTCTTTCACCGGCTTCACCGCATTGCTGAACGCATCCCACCAAGCACCCGAGAAAATCACAGCCGCAGCTCACTGCTCCGCAATCCCAATGAAAGAACGGACGGAAAACAGGAGAGAGAGGAAACAGAGGAAGAGGAGGAGGTCTCTCTATCTCTTCTCTCCTACAAAGCGGGCAGCCCGAGGAGAAATAATCTATGATCCTCCCGGAGAAAAAGACTGAAAGCTAATAAAACAGAGCTGAAGGAGAGTTTGGACAGGAGGGAGACGGGTGATGGAGGGAGGAGCGGGAGGAGCTGGAGGTGCTGGAGGAGCGGAGTGAGTGAGTGAATGAACAAATCAGCTGCGCCCCTTTCTGACATCAGTGAACTGCTGCATTTCTCATTCACATTCAGCTTTAAGCAACCTTACTGTCACACATACAATACTACAGACTAAAAATGGGTAATATGTCAAATTGATTTTTTTTTTCAATTTTAGAAGGTTTAACTGACTATTCAATTCTTTCTATTAATTGATTACTTAATGTATTATAATTATTTTGTTTTTTATTTTTATATTTAACTAGTCAACTTACAAGTGGAACTACAACATGAATCAAGTAACTTTTTTTTTTTATTAACCGTCTATATATGAAGAGTTCAGATGCAAAAACCCCTAAATCCATCTGATGTATTTCTTTAAAATGAGCATTTCTTTCTGGCTACTTTGTATAGGTTTCTATGTAAGTACTAGTACTTCTGTTTGGGCTGAGGCTGGAATTTAGTGAGTCTGAAGTAAAAGTAATTGATGGACGTATAATATGTGTCGAGGGCATTCACTCAGTAACATTATCTCATTTTTGACCAAGATGGCTTTTAGCTGGTTTTGCATCTGAACTCTTCATATATAGATAAGCTATATTCCAAGTTGAAGTTGTCAACATGGTGTAAATGTTAAACAAATTCACTTGTTAAATATCTTTGCAGAAAAGATGCACGAAGTATGACATATTGCACAAACTCAGAAATGAGAAATGTGGCGCTCAAGTTAAAAGTTTAACTCGGATCATTCCATTTTATTAGCATATTGTCAACGTGTCTAATTGTAACTTTTGCCAATATTTTTATTCAAAGTCATGATTCTTTGGTTTTATAAAATAAAATAAAATGGCAAAACATGCAAATCAATCAATAAAATCTAAATAAATAAATAAATATTAAAAAAAAAAAATTATACTATACAAAATAATAATAATATTAATATAGCAGTGATGACGGAAAATAAAAGTTCAAAAATGTTTGAAGGTGCATTGTAAAAATTATTACGGACTCATATTTTAATAGTACGCATAAACCAGTAAATATTTAAAGTTGTAAACGGCAAGACTTCAAGGCGACACATTTTTGCCAAGGCAACATAATAATTAAAAATAAATTAATTTGAATTTCATTTCAAATGAATTTATTAAAATACTACTAATTCAAATTTGAATTGCAATTCTGCGTACAGTTTCAAATTCAAAAACTAATTTGGAATTTATTAATTTTGGACCTATTGATTATAATTACCTATAAAAACAATTAGAATAACTATTAATAATTAATACTAATTAATAAGGATGAACTAAACTAACCAATTCCAAATTCAGTTGATTTGAGTTGGAAATTGATTTGCAATTTAGCAATTATTAACTTATTAATAATAATTAACTATAAAAACATAATAATTATTAATAATTCATACTTATAAATAAGAATGCATTAAATTGGCCGATTCCAAATTCAGTCAAATTGATTTGGAAATTGATTCGAAATTTTAATTATTAACTTTACAATAATAATTAATTATAAAATAGATTAACAATAATTATTAATAATTAATTATTAATACTTATAAATAAGGATGCATTCAATTGACCAATTCTAAATTCAGTTGATTTGATTTGGAAATTGATTTGGAATTTAGTAATTATTATTTTTTTAATAATAATTAACTATTAAAACATAATAATTATTAATTATTAAAATAATTAATACTTATAAATAAGAATGCATTCAATTGGCCAATTCTAAATTCAGTTGATTTGATTTGGAAATTGATTTGGAATTTAGTAATTATTATTTTTCTAATAATAATTAACTATTAAAAGTAATTAATCATTATTAATAATTAATACTTATAAATAAGAATGCGTTAAATTGACCAATTCCAATTCAGTTGATTTGATTTGGAATTTAGTAATTATTAATTTTTAATAATAATTAACTATTAAAACATAATAATAATTATTAATTATTGACAATTAATACTTATAAATAAGAATGCATTAAACTGTCCAATTACAAATTCAATTGACTTGATTTGGTATTATTTATTAAGTATTTATTAACTTATTATAAACTATAAAAAATATAATTAATTATTAATTATTAATAATTCATACTTGTAATTAAGGATGCATTAAACTGACCAATTCCAAATTCAGCTGACTTGATTTGGAATTTAGTCATTATTAGCTTATTATTAATAATTAACTATAAAAGCATATTAATAATAATTACTAATGATTCATTCTGATAAACAAGAATGCATGACATTGATTTAAAAAATCCAATTTCGGTTCTGAATGAAAAAAGCACCTTTACCTATTCAAAATAACACCAATATTGTGCAAACTACAGCAGAAATGTGTTTTTATAGTGAGCCAAGAGAGGTACAATAGACCAATACAATACAAATTTTAATATCTGCTGACAGGGACGTGGGCGAAAAGAGGCTCCTGGTCAACAAGTGTTTTCGTTATGGCGTTTCATTTACACAAAACCAAAGACTGAATCTTAAACCTACTTTATCGCTATTGTTTTACTGCCTCACAAGCCCTGCTCCTGCCTTCAGGAAATGTAAATGTAGTTTACACTGCAAGTCCACCGGTCAAACCAGCGCCACGCATCCGATGTACAACACGACTGCATATTGATAGCCCATCTGTTTTTTAAAACTCAAATGTCTCTGCATCTGCATGCATGAGTGTGTGTGTGTTTGGCTGATACCCAGTGAATCAGTCCACAGTGGCAGAGCTAAACCTCGCTGAGAGAGAAATCTAATCAGACCGGCTTTAGTAGCAGACTGGCCCGTGACCAGCTCCACAGATTATGCCCTATTCCTCTGCTTTCGTTGAGTAATCTGCTGTTCCTATTGTTTGCTTTAATAATGGAGCCCACAGATGAATATGCATAACCCAGATGATGTCACTGCCTGAATATTCATGAGGTCAGATGAGTGGGCCTTTTGAATCGGGTGATGTTAATTAACACGCTTGATTCATGTTGATAAGTCGAGTCTGTTGAGACGCGAGGTCAGATGCTCCTTCACTAAATTCGCTAAGCTCCTTTGCTAAAATAAAATAAAAATGAAATGAAAAATAAAAATTTCAAAATAATAATAATTAAAATAAAATAAAGTAAAATCTAAAATGAAATAAAAATGAAATGAAATAAAATAAAATACAATAAAAATAATAATTGAAATAAAATAAAATGAAGTAAAATATAAAATAATATAAAAAAATAAAAATGAGATGAAATAAAATAAAATAAAAAATTCAAAAGACAAAATATATTTTGCTAGTTCCTCTAAAATAAAATAAAATAAAAAATAAAATAATAATAATAATAATAATTAAAATAAAATAAAATAAATAAAAAATAAGTCAGATGCTCCTTCACTGTAGCGTTGGGGATGACGCTAATCGATCTTTATTTGGCATTAATGAGTGATGTTGACAAATGAACAACACATTGGTGAAGGTTTGGGCTGGTTAGTATTGCTTTTAATTCAGTAACTATATCACTCTGTGGGTCACTGTGTATTCTAAAAACAGTTTGTAATAATTACAAATTTTTTATGTTTTTGAAAAAAGCCTATAATGCTAATTCAAGCTGCATATGTGTCATCAAAAATACAGTAAAAATTGTGAAATATTATTACAATGTAAAATAACTGTTTTCTATTGTAATATATTTTAAAATGTAATTTATTCCTGCGATGCTAAGCTGAATTTTCAGCATCATTACTCCAGTCTTCAGTGTCACATGATTCTTCAGAAATTATTCTCTACTCTTTGAGCTGCAGGAATGCAAGAATATTTTCTTATATTATAGTAAACAGCTCAAAATGGATAAAATGAGCAGGGGAGCCTTCACCACATCAAAAAATTGAAACTGGATGTCTGACAACGTGCAAGACAACACAATAGATGTTTTCTGTGCCAGCAGCAGTATGTTCAAAAACCTCCAAATTACAGCCGAAGTGACCTTTCGTAAGTGAAGATGGACAAGCCACTGTCAATCTACATATCTTTTAGAGCACATAAACACAGATAGAGTGACAGGAAAGAATGCCGTGACGCTAAATATGACAAGACGAAGGTGAAAACCACACAAAAATGCACAGAGCTGTAAAATGACATACTCGCTTAAACAAACAAACCGTGAAATAAGATGTGCGGAGCACTTCATAAAAAACATCATGATGTATGTTTTAAAGTGGGAGGCAAAAAATATTAATATTATAAAATAATAAGTGTCACATTAATGCTGCCGAAAAACACACCAACATGGGAGAATATCAAAAAACACATCAGGGTCACATTTCAACCAGAATTCAAAAGACAAAATATATTTTGCTAGCTCCTCTAAAATCAAATGAAATGAAATAAAATAAAATAAAATAAAATAAAATAAAATAAAATAATGAAAAATAAAATAAAGTAAAATATTAAATAAAATAAAAATAAAAATAAAAAATAAAATAAAATTAAGTAAAATATTAAATAAAAATAATAATTAAAATAAAATAAAGGAAAATCTTAAATGAAATCGAAAATAAAATTAAATAACAAAAATGAAATGAAATGAAAAATAAAATAAAAAATTCTAAATATATTTAGCTATTTCCTCTGAAATAAAATAAAATAAAAATAAAATAAAGTGAAATATAAAATAGCATACAAAGTAAAATAAAGTAAAATAAAATATAAAATAAAAATATAATTAAAATAAAATAAAGTAAAACTTAAAATAAAATTTAAAAAATTAAATTAAATTAAATGAAATTAAATTAAATTATCATTAACGCTGTTTACACAAAAGGTACATATTTCAACTGGAATTTAAAATAAAAAATGCTTATTTTAATATTTTGCCAAAAAAAAATTAAATAAAAAATTCAAAAGACAAAATATATTTTGCTATTTCCTCTCAAATAAAAAAAAAACAAATAAAATAAAATAAAATAAAATAAAAAAGATCATTAATGCTGTCCACAAAAAAAGGTACATATTTTAATTGGAATTTCGAAATAAAAAATATATATATTTTGCCGAAAAACAACAAAATGATTGTTTGAGGTTCCTATAAAATAAAAAAAAAAATTCATTAATTAAAAAGTGACCAGTAAATGCTGTCCACCAATAAGTCTTTTTTAGAATAAAAAAATAAATAAATCACTCATTTAAAATATGGAAATATTGAATATTGTCAAAAGGCTCAATAGTCCTAGTGAAATTAAAGCAGAAAAGGCAACAGCTCAGTTGAGCTGAACACAAGCAGCCACAGCTGAAGACACCAGCGATTCCAGATGCACCGTCACCAGAGCAAATGCTTTTCACTGAATCCTCCAGCTGTCAGGAAAGAGGAAAGCTGTAAACAATGTAAATGTGCATGGCACGTGTCATTTCCTGGAACAGAAGCCAGAGCCACAGAGTAAGACATTTACCCACAAACCCAACCCCAAAACACCACAAGTGATCACTGCGCACCACTGGCCACCTGTACTGCGACCTGGAGTCCTGAAGACCAGAAAAAGAACTGAACTGAATTCACAATTCATTCTGATATATACAGAGGTTCCTCTTCATGACATTCCAATTCAACACCCTACACGACGTGACCTATTCAATTCAAATTCACACTTATGAATTGAACAGCAGCCAGCTGTTGAATGGCGAATTGTGGCCGACGCATGTGTGCAGCGCGGCAGAACCATCTGGACGGATGGATTAAGGATGCTCAAAAGTTTCTGGAATGCTGCCTCTGCACAGCAGATGAAATCTTAAGCGCGCGTCTCTGCCGAGTCTCCCAAGACCACAGTGCAAAGAAGAACGGCAGAATTTCATCTCTCGCTGAAACACCATCTGCCTCCGTCTGCCTTCATCTTCTGAGAGAGAGAAGAAAGAGAGTGTAGGGATGTAGGATGTAGGAATACTAACTGCTGCTTCATATCGATACAAGTCCTGTGAGGAGAAAAAGAGAAGGGTTTGATATCTGAAAATCCCAGAAAACCCTACACTGCTGCATTGATTCACCCAAACAGCCTTGATTTACACTGACACAGATGCCTTCAGCTCGCTCAGTCGGGCTTTGAAAAGACAATTCAGATGTTATCACACTGTTTAATGCACTGACACTTCACTGCTTTATTTCATTCTGTTGTTTTCTAGAATCATAGCCATGAATTAAGAATTAGTTCCCATGACTTTTTAAAGTTTAGTAAATCGTGGCCATGTCGTACTAATTTATTCCCACAATTTACTAAAAAGCGGCAATGAATTAGTACAAATTCTCCATTATTTTTTAAAACGAGGAAACAATTAGTAAGGAGGCAATTAATTAACTAAAATGAGGGAACGATTCAGTAACAAGGCCATGATTTACTGACACGAGGGAATGAATTAATAGGCGATGAGGGATGAATAGTTGAGGGAAAAATGAGGGAACGAATAGTTACGATGAGACCACAATTTACTAAAACAAAAGAAAGGAGTAAGTACAACTTGGCCACAATTTACTAAAACAAATGAACAAATTTGTGCAACTTGGCCACGATTTACTAAAATGAAGGAATAAATTAATACAAGGCCACAATTTACTGAAACAAAGGAAAAGATTAAGTACAACTTGGCCACAGTTTACTAAAACAGTGATCAAAATTGTGCAACTTGGCCACAATTTATTAAAAAGAGAGAACAAATTAGTACAAGGCCACAATTTACTAAAACAAGGGAACAAATTGTTACAGTGAGACCACAATTTACTAAAACAAAGGAAAGGAGTAAGTACAACTTTGCCACAATTTATTAAAAACAAGTGAACAAATTTGTGCAACTTGGCCACGATTTACTAAAATGAGGGAACAAATTTGTACGAGACCACAATTTACTAAAACAACTGAAAGAAATAAGTACAACTTGGCAATGATTTACAAAAACTGGAGAACGAATTAGTATGAGGCCACAATTTACTAAAACAAGAGAATGGATTAGTACGAGGCAAAGGTTTACTAAAACGAGGCAACAAATTAGTACAAAGTCACAATTTACTAAAACGAGGGAATGAACGTGCGCAACTTGGCCACAATTTACTAAAATGAGGGAACAAATTAGTACAATTTGCCCATAATTTACTAAAACGACTGAACAAATTGGTACAATGAGACCACAATTTACTAAATCAAAGGTAAAGTATAAGTACAACATGGTCACAATTTACTAAAACAAGTGAACAAATTTTTGCAACTTGGGCCATGATTTACTAAAACAAAGAAAAGGAGTAAGTACAACTAGGGCACAATTTACTAAACAAGTGAACAAATACGTGCAACTTGGCTACAATTTATTAAAACGAGGGAACAAATTAGTACAATTTGTGATTTACCAAAATGAGGGCACAAATTAGTGCAATGCCATGATCTACTAAAACGAGGGAACAAATTAGTTCAACGTGGCCACAATTTACTAAAAAGAGGCAATTAGTTAGTACAATTTCTCCATAATTTTCTGAAATAAGCAAACAAATTAGTACAAGGCCACAGTTTACAAAAACAAGGGTACAAATTAGTTCACCGTGGCCATGATTTACTGAAAAGAGGAAATTAATTAATATGAGGCCACAATCTACTTAAACGAGTAAATGAATCAGTAACATGATTTACTAAAATAAGGGAATAAATTAGTACAATGTCACCATAATACACTAAAGTGAGGAAACAAATGAGTTATTCTTAGTTTGTGCCCACTATATATATATACATAGCAGCATTTCTGAATGCGTTTATATCCTTTTCTGAGCTTAAAAAAAATGTTGACTATCATCTGTCATGTACGGAAAGATCTGCAAAAAATATTCCCTATGTTTCCATCAGCACTATTCTTTCATTTTTGAACAAATGCTATCACGTCTGCTGCTTCGGTGGCTGTATTTCAGACATTAAGCGCACTCGGAGTCCAGAAGGTTAGAAGAGACATTCTGCAGACGTGCCCTGCTGTGCGATAATACAATTATAGATTTATGTCTGTTATTTTTGGAGGCTTACGGGCATTAGGAGGCCGATCGAATGGAGTCAGAAGACCTCCTAGCAAGACCGGACTCAACACAGAACACTGTTATTTGACTGCATGTGTGCATGTTTGTTTGCGAGGATGCATGCGGCCACATGTCCAGCTGTCGCGTGCTCATCCTGTAAAAGACATTGTTTTTCATTTTCCATGTATTAAATAGCAAATTGGCTTAATTAGCTTGAGCTCTTTGCTTTCTTGAGTCTAATTAAACTCACGTAGCGCCGCCAGTTGGGTGTGTGTATTCGCTGTTTAAGCTCATTAGTGTTGTTTGCAAAAGCGAAAATCACTATTGCTCATACGTGAGGTTACTGTGTTTTTAAAACACCCGATGCTAAATATTAAACTGTTTTCAACACTGATAATAATCAGAAATGTTTTTGAGCAGCAAATCAGCATATCAGAATGATTTCTGAAGGATCATGTGACACTGAAGACTGGAGTAATGATGCTGAAAATTCAGCTTTGAATCACTTGAATAGATTACATTTTACAATATGTTCACACAAAAAAAAACCTTTATTTCAAATTGTAAAAACATTTCACAATGTTACTGTTTTTACTGCAATTTTAATCATATAAATGCAGCTTCGGTGAGCTGAAGAGACTTCTCTCCAGAAAAAAAAAAAAAAAAACATGAAAAATTTTACTGTACATCCTGATATTTTTCAGTCTAACAACAACATTTGACCTCAATATTGATGTATATGATCTCAAATGGCTCAGAGAAATAATCATAATAATCAATTCTTTAATCAATCAGTGTGATTCAGTTAAAGTAGAAGTCCACTTCCAGAACAACAATTCACAAATAATTTACTCACCCCCTTTGTCATCCAAGATGTTCATGTCTTTCTGTCTTCAGTCGTAAAGAAATTATGGCTTTTGAGGAAAGCATTTCAGGATTTGTCTTCATATAATGGACTTCATTGGAGCCCCAATTTTGAACTTCCAAAATGTAGTTTAGATGCAGCTTCAAAAGACTCTAAACGATCCCAGCCGAGGAAGAAGGGTCTTATCTTGCGAAATGATCTGCCATTTTTTTCGGAAAATAAAAATGTCTACTTTTTAAAGCACAAAAGCTTGTGTAGCACAGGCTCTAGGATGCGCGTTCACAACGCTACGTACTATTGAATCACGTCGAAAGGTCATGCGGAATGTAGGCGGAACTACAGACCCAGTGTTTACAAAGCAAATGCGCAAAGACTAAGAAATTGCAAGCAAGTCAAACGCTGTTTACAAACAAAAAGGTACAACGTGCCGGACGATTCTGGAGCTGTAGGGGAAAATCAGATGGGAGTTTTTCGCCATACTCTACCTTTTTGAGCCGGAGTACACAGACGATGAACTTAGATGTGATTCGTAGTAGTCATGGGAAGTTCTTTGAGTCTCGTTCAGCAAAATGAACAAATCTTTTTTCGAGTCATTTCGTTCATTTTAGCAAAATCAGCATTACGTGACAGCCCCATAAGATGAACAAACATCTCAAAAATCCTGAAGACTCGAAACAGGTGAATTCCAGTAGAGAACCTAATAGGATGTTGCACATGCACAACTGAACGAATCACTCCTCGAGACAACTTGTTCTTCCCAAGTCACATTAAAGATTCGTTCAAAATGAATGAATCATTCAAGAACGACCCATCACTAATTTGTAGCATCATGGACGCACATCCCAGAGCCTGTGCTACATGAGCTTTTGTGCTTAAAAAGTATACAAATTTTTATTTTTCGAAAAAAAAATGAGCGATCATTTCACTAGATAAGACCCTTCTTCCTCGGCTGGGATCGTTTAGAGCCCTTTGAAGCTGCATTTAAACTACATTTTGGAAGCTAAAAATCGGGGAACCAATGAAGTCCATTATATGGAGAAAAATCCTGAAATGTTTTCCTCAAAAACCATAATTTCTGACTTAAAGACAGAAAGACATGAACATCTTGGATGACAAGGGGTGAGTAAATTATTTGTAAGTTGTTGTTCTGGAAGTGGACTTCTCCTTTAATTGAAATGAATCAAAAGTACCAAATCTAAAACTGTTTCTGCTACTGAGCCAAAATCAGAGACACTAAAACTCTTTCTTAAGCCATAACAAACTCCAACCAAGCAAACCACGGCAGATGGAGATGTTTAGTCAAAATACTGCAAGTGCACAAACCTGCTGAACGTACTTAACATGCATTATTGCATAACTGTGACGATAAAAAACTTACATCTCAAGGGGGAGACGCAAACCAGATGCGCTATTATTCAGGTAATAAACTGTTACCTGTCAACAGCTAATAAATTCTGACAGCTTAATAAACTTTAACTAACTTGCTCAGCAAGATTCTCCTCAAACTTTAGCTCGAGTTGAAAAATGACAGCAGAAGCGGAGAAATATGAATATATCACGCAGCTTTACATTAGAGAGATGAGTTTTGCACACTCACTCAAATTTTCTTAAGAACATCTAAAACAAAGTTTTGTTGTTGTGTGCTCTAACCTTCTCATCTGTAAGATTAAAATTCATATGCGAAAAAAATCAGACTGCAACATATTTGAGATTTTCATGTGGCACAGCAGGAGCAGGATTGACATGAGTGAGATCTGTGACTCATTCTAATATCTGAGCGGTTAAAATGGGGTCTTTGTTTTCTACGAGAGTGAGCGAGAGAGAGTTCACTGTGGTCTTAATGAGCTGTCCAGTAAATGGATCGGTTGCCTGGACACAAATGAAGTTCAGTCTCAGAAATTAAATGGAATGATTATTCACTGAGGTCGAGAATCCCAGACAGACGCTAAAGACTAAAGCAGCAGCATCTCCACTGACAGCACCATTTACTTGACAACACTTAAAGAAACAGATCACAAAAATGGATAACGGACAATCCAAACTGTATGCTGTCAAGCTTAAAGGACAAGAAATGTGTTTACCAAAACATAGATCAACAGTTAAAATATAATGCGGATGGAATGTAAGAACTTTCTGTGTGAACCAGTTTTCAAAGAATTGGAAAGAATTAACTCAACAGAGCAATCTGATCACAAATGAACCACTTATGCTGAAGAACTGATCAGAACTGAAGACTGATTTGTTACCTCGTTCAAACAACTGAAAAGAACAACTTGTTTAAATTCAAACAATTTAGGCTTATTAGTTAACTAGGTTAACAATTTGAAAAGAATCATAACTGTTTGTTCGAAAAAGAATCACTGATTTGGAATCAGGTTCAGACAATTACCTGAAAAGAATCAACACAAAATGTTCACAAAAGAATCACTTAGTTCTTTTCAGTTGTTTGAAGAAATTAGTAAAAAGAACAATTTGTTCACAAATCAGACACCACTATGGCACTACTTCACATATAGTTGACAAAACATTGATTCAGACTGATTTGTTAATGAATCACTTAATTGATTTGGTAACTGGTTAAAACAACTGAAAAGAATTAACTCAAAGGTATGGACTGTTCACACATGAATCATTTAGACTGATGTGTTACCTGGTTCAAACAACTGAAAAGAACTAAATGAAAATATCAGCTCATTTAAATTTGAATCATTTAGGCTAATTAGTTAACTAGGTTAACAATTTGAAAAGAATCATTTCAAAATAACAGTTCATTCAGAAAAGAACTCCACATATAAGTGAAAAAAAGTGAAAGTGACAACGTACTGTCAACTATGGTGACCCATAGTCGAAATTGGTCCTCTGCATTTAACCCATCACGAGTGCACACACACAGCAGTGAGAAGTGAACACACACGCACACACACACTGTGAACACACACCCGGAGCAGGGGGCAGCCATTGCTCCAGCGCCCGGGTAGCAATTTGGGGTTCAGTGCCTTGCTCAAGGGCACTTCAGTCATGGTATTGAAGGTGGAAAGAGCACTGTTTATTCACAGTCCCCACCTTCAATTCCTGCTGGTCTGGGAATCGAACCAGCAACCTTTGGGTTACAAGCCCGACTCTCTAACCATTAGGCCATGACTGCCCCTCATTAGGCCATGACTGCCCCTCATTAGGCCATGACTGCCTACATACAGTTGACAAAATATTGATTCAGACCAATCTGTTAGTGAATCATTTCACTGATTTGTTAACTGGTTCAAACGACCGAAAAGAACAACTTGTTTAAATTTGAATAATTTAGGCTGATTATTTTACTAGGTTAACTATTTGAAAAGAATCATTTCAAAATAAAAGAATCACTGAGGATGATTTGCAAACTGGTTCAGCCAATTAACTGAAAAGAATCAACACAAAAGAACAATTCGTTCACAAATCAGATCCCACTATGGCTTCTTACTTCACATATATGCAACATATAGTTGACAAAATATTGATTCAGACCAATTTGTTAATGAATCATTTCATTGATTTGTTGACCGGTTCAACCAAATGAAAAGAATTAACTCAAAATTATGGGCTGTTCACACACGAATCACTTAGAGTGATTTGTTACCTGGTTCAAACAACTGAAAAGAACAACTTGTTCTTTGATTGATTCAGACCAATTTGTTAATGAATCGCTTATTTGATTTGTTAACTGGTTCAACCAATTGAAAAGAATTAACTCAAAAGATTGGTTTGTTCACAAATGAATCATTTAGACTAATTTGTTACCTGGTTCAAACAACTGAAAAAAACTGACTCAAAATAACAATTCTTTAAAATTCAAATCACTTAGCTTGACGAGTTAACTGGATTCACTATTAAAAAAAGAATCAATTCAAAAGAATAGTTTGTTCAGAAATGAATCACTGAGAATGATTTAGAAACTGGTTCAGCCAGTTAATTGAAAAGAATCAAAACAAAAGAACAATGTTCACAAATGAATCACTTAGACTGACACAGTCACTGATTCACCCAACAGAACCATCTCATTAAGAACAATTTGTTCACAAATAAATCACTTAGGCTTAGGTTCAACCAATTGCTAGAAAATGACTACAAACATATTGTAAATATTTCCCGGCTCTACATTAGAGAAATGAGTTTTGCACACACACTCTTGCTGCAGAAAATATAAAAATAGTTCTTTTACTTTCGCATTTGTATGATGCACATTGATATGTTGTACATATGATTGTACATTCTGCAACATATTTGAGATTTCTGCAGCCTAACAGTCAATATTTATATGAATAGTTTTCCCTGCATGAAGGACATGCATATTCACTATATGCATTTTTGGAAAAGTGCTCCATCATGCTGTTTTAGAACGCAGAACGCGTCCAGCTGAGCGTGTCTCACTCTCTGGTCCATTTACATGAACTCGGCACATGTCCAAAGTGTCCAAGGTAAATGAGGCTGTGAGACATTGCGTCCCGTTACCTGTCCTCTGCAAGCCTCGCCTTTTAATTTCGTCTTTGCCTGTTCTTCCCATCTCTCCCTCGAAAACCAACACCAATGCAGCAGAACTATGACATCATCATGCCAGGAGACAAATGAGCCTTATGACTGGATAAGAGAATGCCATGCACTTAAATCAGCTGGAGAGAGGGAGTTTAATAAATATCTGAGTGAGTGAATGAGGACTATAAACAGGATTAAACAGTTCTTATTTAGTTAAAATACTGCTGCTGAAAGATGTTCTTGAATGTCATTCTTGCACAGGCAAAATGGGATATTACAAAAAGTGTTTACTGCAGCGCTGATTCTACAACGAATCAATGCTGTGTGCCATTTGAATCAATCGAATGATTCATTCACTGATTGAATCATTCAAAGTGGTTCTTGACTTCTTCAAAATGTACCAAAAACTGTTATGTTGAACTTAAGATGTAAATTAAGTGACAGGTTGTTCATATGACAATGGGTAGTTAAAGGTATACATTCAGAAGAGAGCTCTGATGGCACTTTTTTCCCCCGATTTTTTTAAAAATTACTTTTATTTTTAATACGTTTATTTTATTCATATTTTTTGTCTTCTGAGGAGGATGGTACTTTAAATAAAATAAAATAAATAAAATAAATAGATCTTTAAATTAAATTAAATTAAGTTAAAGTAAATTAAATTACCCAAAAATCTATTTTTTTCTTGCTTACTGATTTAAAAAGGTCAAAAAGGAAAAAAAGGTCTTCTTTTTATTACTTTTTATTACTCTATTTATTTTATTTTTTTGTCTTCTGAAGAGTATGGTACTTTTAATAAAATAAAATAAAATAGATTAAAAAAAAGAAAAAATAGTTATTAAAATTTTATTAGTTGTTAAAATTAAAATTAAATTAAAAAAATTTAATTATTTTTTTTGTCTTCTGAGGAGGACAAAATTATAATAAAATATAAGTAATAAAACAGATTTAATTTTATTTATTATTTTATTTTTTAATTTTATTTATTATTTTATTTTAATTAACCAAAAATTGATTTTTTTTTAAATTACTTATTTAAATTACTATATTTATTTTATTTTATTTTATTTTTTTGTCTTCTGAGGAGGATGGTACTTTTAATAAAATAAAATAAAATAAAATAGATAAAAAAAAAGTTAATGAAATAAAATAAAATAAAATTATGCAACCAAAAATTTTTTTTAAGTTTTTTTTTTTTTATTTTAAAAATTAAAAAAAAAATGAAGCAGAATGCAAAGTGTAACCAGAATCATAAAATTCCTCCCATCTGTAGCTGTATTTTGTGAGTGTGTCTGTGGTAACACCACATCGGCAGCTGGGAAAGCAGTGAAGTTACAGATCTATCAAACGCTCAGTAAAGATTAATGCTTTATTCACCGAGGCCAAACAGGGTGTGAAATGACTAAAAGCAAGCAGGTGTACAAAATGAAAATGCGAACACACACACACACACACACACACACACACACAGTCTAAAGAAAACATACTCTAACCTTGACAACTGCACATGCTTTATGGTGCCAACCGGTTTTTATTGTTTCACGTCGACTCGCTTAGTTTAATGACTGACGGCTTTTTATGAGAAGCATTTTTCCACCTTACCTTGCACAGCACAACACACACACCACAATAAACCAAAACTAAACACACACATTTATCTATCTCACAAACACCTCAACAGCTTCTGCAGACTCCGAAACATCAGCCTTCATCACAACAATCAGATTCTGTGAAAGATACAAGCCTCATATTCATCCAAACACCAAACAAAATCGAGACAAATCTTTCAAAAATCATGATCATCAAACCTATCAACAACATGTTAAGGTCACATTTCACATCAAAATAAAATGAATAATAATATTTTTTTTTAGGATCATTACATTTGTGAGCACTGTCACATTTTCATGACAAATCAGCCTCAAATTCTTATTACTACAAAGCATAAATATAAACATATAAATTCTGCCTATAATTAACAAGCATTTAAATACATTTTTTTTTAAAAGTATAACAGTACATCTAATGTGCCTAATAGATCTTATTCATATTAAAAAATTATCCTGGTCTTATTGTGCACAATTAATTGGTGCAAATTTTCCCAAATAATAAAAAAAAACAATCTTCATTATATTACATAACATTTATATTTATTATATGATATAATTGATACAGATTATATATCACATATTATATATACTTAATACAATACATAAACAAAAACTAAAATTAACAAATAAATAAAAATTAAACATATACGTATGCATGTTTGTTTGTTTTTAGAGGAGAGCTTTGAAGGTACTCTAATAAAAAAATAAATAAGATAAAATAAAACCTTTTTTTTTTTTTAACGGGAAAGCTTTTCAAATAATAATAATAAAAAATAAATAAAACTAATTATAAAATGTTATTTCAATTAAAAAAAATACATTGAATAATAAAATTAAATAACATAAAAACTAGAATGTATATCATATATGTACTTAATACAATAAATAAACAAAGAAATAAATAAAAATGTATTATGTGTATAAGCATTTCTATGTTATATATAAATAAATGCTTATATTTATATATATTACAACTTTCTAATGGTTTATCATGTTGACTTTAAAGGCAGTACAACAAATACTACCATGATATATAAAATGTAAATAATATATTATCAAATTATACCAATGAAAATATTGTGAGAAATGTTAATTGTAATGAAAATTCAACTATATAAATATCTATTTTTTAAAATTATGTATGTATGCATGTTTTGATAGTACTTTTTCAGATAAATAAAAAAATAAAAGATAAAAAAATAGTTCTTTATTAAAAAATTAAATTAAATAATCAATTGTTATTAAATAAAATTATGAAATTAATATGAAATAAAATAAAAATAAATTATATATCATATATTATATATATATATATATATATATATATACACATACATGTAATTAATGCAGTAAATTAACATAAGTAAATAAAAAAGTTCAATGAAAATTCAACTATTTAATTAATTAATTTAATTATTTATGCAGAGGACAGCTTTGTATGTACTTTAATAAAAAAAAAAAAAATACAAAATACAATAAAACAAAACCAGTTCTTTGTTTTTACAGGAAAGCTTTGATAGTATATTTTCAAATAAATTAAATAACAAAAGATATAATTAAATAGTTCTTTAAATCAAAAATAAAATAATATAATAAATGTTTACCTGTCATGAAAATAATGTCACAATGCAAAAAAATAATGCTTAAAAATGTCTTATTTCTTTCTCTTGATTTCAATGTGAAATACAACGTGTTTTTGTGAGATTCAACCAACTGTCAGAGAAGCGGGAAAGATCACATGACCAGTCGAACCAGCCTGAGGAATGTGGAACTGATGCTAAAGACAGAAGCCGGCCAACAACTAACACACACACACACACACACACACACACACAACAGCTGCCTGACGTATCTGCTTCCTCAAGGAGCAACAGGAGAAAGAATGTGACTCCTGATAATAAGCTCTCTCACAATCTACATCACACACACACACACACTCTTAAACTGGTGGCAGTGTCTTCCCATGAGTCTCTGCTCTGCTTCATTCCAGCAGTCACGGGTCTGTCATCGCCTCAGGAATCACAGGACGACCCTGCTGTTCTGTGCTGATTTCTCTTACCTGCGACTGAGTTGGGCCGAGGCATCATCAGACTGGATGAGTTCTGTGTGGGATATTGGACGGGTCCCTCAGGCCCTACGGCTCCTGAAGTCTTCTTAGCCGCAGCGATGCTCCGTATCCCTGTCCCGGACGTTGACACTTCCTCCTCGGCCACAGGAGAGCACGTGTCTGGCCGCACATGCTGAGCACAGCTCCTTATACTGCCCTCTTTACCCCACTCCAGACTGGAGCCGCTGCGGTCGTCATTCTCTGATGAGCTGGTGATGGTAGCTGGACGAGAGGAAATGATATTATTGACAATGTGTGTGCATATGATCCTGATTTATGCATTTACATTGATTCTGTTCAATTCAAATCAATAGTACAGACCAAATTTCTGACAAACAACCCTTATTATGTATGTATGTATGTATGCATGTTTGTTTGTTTGTAAAGAACAGCTTTGAAGGTATTTTAATAAATATAAAAAACTAAAAGAAAACCAATTTTTTTTTTTAATATATATTTTTGAATATTTTTACTATTTTTAATGAAAGCGATACATATATATACAAACTTGTCATGGAAGCCAGTCATAACTAAAAAATAAATAAATTAATTAATAAATTAATAAATTATATAGACATACTTAAAAAATAAATACATAAATAAATACATACATACAGACACACACACACACACACACACATATACATATACATATATATTATTTAAATACAACTAAAATAGTATTTAATAGAGTGTACAGATTGATCTTGTCATGGAAGCCAGTCATACTTAAAGTAAAGTAATTAATTAATTAATTATTTAAGCATACTTAATTAAAAACAAGACTATTAAAAGAAAATATAAAATAAAAAAATATCACAAATATTTCAAACCTAAAATGTGTACAGATTGATCTTGTCATGGAAAGTCAGTCATAAAATAAATAAATAAATAAATAAATAATTTAGATATATATAATCAAAAGAAAAAAAAGAAAAAAAAATTATATATAATATGATATTATATTAAAAACAACTAAAATAAAATTGAATAGAGTGTACAGATGATCTTGTCATGGAAGCTGGCAGTCATCATTAAAAAAAACAAAAACAAAATAAAGAATAATAATAATAAAAATAATAAATATAAATTATAAAAACAATAAATAAATAAATACATACATAAATAAATAAAAAACTACTAAATAAAAATATAAAATAAAAATAAAATAATTAAATATTAAAATAATTAAAATATTAAAAACAACTAGAAAATGTATTTAATGTGTACAAATTGATCTTGTCATGGAAGTCAAATTAAATAAAAATTTAAATTTAAAAAACTAATAAATTATAGAAACATACTTAAAAATTAAAAATAAAAAACCCCACAAAAAACTACTAAAAGAAAATATTTAAAAAATAAATAAATACAAATATTAAAAACAACTAAAATAGTATTTAATACAGTGTACAGACTGATCAGTCATAATTAAATAATGAAATAATAATTAAAAAAGAAACTATAAGAAAATCTTTATACATACATGTATATGTATATACACAGTATATTATATATAAACTATATAGACATACTTAAATTAAAAATAAAAAAAACACAAAACTACTAAAAGAAAACATAAAATATATGTTTATTTATTAAAAACAACTAAAACAGTATTTAACAGAGTGTACAGATTGATCTTGTCATGGAAGCCAGTCACAATTAAATAAAAAATACTAAAAAAAACAAAACCCTATGATGAAATTCTTTATATATTTATATACATATAATCTTTAAATATCTCAAAGTAAAGAATCTTCAAACATCTCAAATAAGCAAAGATAAAGAGCAGCAGGAGAATGTGACTTGAGATGACCATCATTACCGCTCAAAAACTCTAAAGAGTCACTGACCTTATCCACACTTTCACCTGATCATCATTTCCCTCCACATTTAACATGCTGCTAATGAGCAATAACATCAGTTCAAACCACCCATTACAAACACACTGTTTACTTTGCATATTGATGGATGTTTGTTTGGATCAGTGTTTGCCATCACTGCTAATAACTCTGCCTTTTTTCATTCAAATTAAAAATAGATAAACAAACAATGACCAGACAAAACACACTAACAAAGTACAAACCTGAAGAGCTGAGAGTGTGTGCATTCATGCACGTGTGTTTGTTCTGTGATCTGAGGGGGGCGGATGAGTCTCTGGGTTTAGCTTCAGCTTCTGAGTTTATTACTAAATAACACGCGTGACAACAGCTGCATGTGTCATGTGTCAGCGCTCGCACACGCACACAGACACGCTCATGCAGCCAGCTCCAAACATCTGAGAGCGCTGGTGAAGATGCTTCTGTTATGCATTCATTTCTGCATTATAAATTAGACTGTCTCCAGTTTGAGTGACAAGTGAATATGAATGTAAAAATGTGTTAGCATTTGGTCTCTTCTGCTATATGAACTAAAGCTGATGGGCATGTTCTCCAGCATCATTTAAGATGATCCAAAGAGCATTAAGAACATTTGACCATCTCTACGAAGAGAATAAATAAATAAGTAAATAAAGAGAATACAATGTTAGGTAAGTAAATAAATATATAAATAAATAAATAGAGCACAGTCTTAAGATTGCTGGAAATTATTGCTGACAATTCTTCACAAACTTCAATTTTTAAAATTATTTCATAGACAGTGCGCTCACAAAAAAGCAATTCTAACCTAATTCTAAAAAATTAAATAAAATTAAATTTTTCACCAACTTCCGAAGTGAATAAATAAATAAATTAATTAATTAATTAATCAATTAATTATTAAGCACAATCTTGGATTGCTGGAAAATATATTTTGACGATTCTACATACAATTCAAATACTGCACTCACAATATATGAAATAAAATAAAATAAAATAAAATAAAATAAAATAAAATAAAATAAAATAAAATAAAATAAAATAAAATAAAATAAAATAAAAAATCTTGGGCTCCCAAACTTCTGATCAATGAAATGATTTGTTGATGATTCTTCACAAACTTCATGAATGAATGAATGAAAGAATAAATGAATGAAAAATAAATAAATAAATAAATAAATAAATTTAGCAAAATCTTGGAATGCTGGAAATTATTTTTTGATGATTCTACACAAACTTCAATTTTTAAAAATTATTTTATAAACACTGCACTCGCAATATATAAAATAAAATAAAATAAAATAAAATAAAATAACAAAGTAATATCTAAAATAATAAATAAAATAATATAAAATTAATAAATAAAATAAAATAAAATAAAATAAAATAAAATAATAAAATAAAATCTTGTGCTTCCAAACATTTGATCAATAAAACTCCATGACTGGATTTTTGGAAATTATTTTTGATGATTCTACACAAACTTCAATTTTTAAAAATAATTTTATAAACACTGAACTCACAATATACTAATAAAATATATATGCACTACAGAAATCAATAAAAACACATAAATATATATGTAAACAAACAAACAACTAAAAATGGGCTCCTTTTAAACCAATTAAACACCATGACTGAATTACTGGAAATTATTTGGACAATTCTTTGGACAATTCTACTTTAATTTCTAAATATTCTTTTATAGATACTGCACTCACTAACTGATGAAATATACTAGAAACAATTGCATCCACTGCAGTGATCGCTATACTTTTTAGGATTGTTTATTTCCATGCTTTTCCAGGCATTCTTAAAATTCCAGGGTTTTCATGACTGTGGGAACCCATTTAAACATTTCTTCTTCATTGTTTAAAGTGTTTCAAAATCCTCAAGCGCTGTTTATTTCCGGGTTTAAATAACAGAAAAGCAGCCAGATGTTCAATATGGTGTCAGATGTGCAGAGCTCACTGTATATGTGTCTGTAAGTGCATCTAAACAGCTGTTCACAGCAGCATCACTGTTTCAGGACTGAATGTTTTCTTTTTCTTTCAGCTGTTTCTTAACAAACTTCAAAGTCATGAGAGCATTAATCACATCAGCGGGTCACGCAGGCCAAACACGCTGCTCTACATCAACAAACCAGCAGCATCACCCACTGGCAACACGTTCCAGATCTCCTTCAACCCCGTCTGCTGCTCTTTTTCTCATCCTAAAACTTAGACAACAGGCCTAATGCATCAACCACGGCAGGAACAATTTCTATGTAACCCGTTTGCAAAACAACTCTTGCGAGAATGGATTTAACAAACAATTTACACAGAAATTCGTCATGCTTCTTATGTGTACTACATCTGAAGGACAAAATAAACACCTCGGAAACTAAAGGCGATTAAAAAATTGCTTAGAATTCAGGGTCACCAACTTTATGGTATTAACACATATTCTCCAATATTTTCTCAGAAACTAGGACTGCAAGCCTGTAATGCTGCATAATTCATAGAGAAATGTTTAATCTTTCTATCTGCAACCGGGAAAAAATGCAGAGCAGAGCTCAAAATCGACTTTCTAAAGCGGCCAAGCTGCATCAACACCTCATCCTGCGAAACACCCCACGTTTGGATCTACAGGCCAACATGGGCTGTGATTTCAGCTCTCAATCTCTACTAAATGAAGCAGAGATTGTGGAGCAGAGGATGATGGGATGGGGTTTTAATGGGGTGATGATAATGCAAAACTGCTCATATGTTACCTCAAAATCTAAATATAAGCATCGAAATAAATCTAAATAAGCATATTTTCCCCACAAATTCTTATTACCACAGTGTAAAAAAAAATCTTATTCCCAATAATTTAACGTAAAAAAAATATTTTAATACAATTTTGACATCACAGTAAGTAAATTCGTTTTAAATTCATTTATATATATATATATACACTGTGTGCAGAATTATTAGGCATGTTGATATTCTGGTCATATTTTTTTTCCAAACACATTTTACCAATTCCAAACCACATCAGTCTTAATAACTACTGTCAATTTTGTATTTAATCATTTATATGTGATATATAATTGTCCGTGAAGGCTGAAAGTGAAAAACTCCTTATATTCAGGTGTGCATAATTATTAGGCATGTTTTCTTTTACAGATAAAATGAGCCAAAAAAGATATTTAACCCAGACTGAAAAGTCCAAATTATTAAATGCCCATGAGAAGAATGCAATACTAATGCATTACAAGAATTTGCAAAGTTAAGGCTTGACCATTGGACAGCGAAATGCTTGTTGAGTCTGCATGGTCAGAAAAAACAGGTGGAGAAGAAAAGATGCATGTTAACTGCAAAAGAATTAGAAATTAAGGTGAAGAATTAGGTGTGACACCATCAGGAACCGTTTCCAGTTCTCCAGCGCACCCATTTTCCAGAACTGCAACCTACCTGGAGTCTTCAGAAGTGCAATGTGTCAGGTTCTCAGAGACTTTGCTTGGTAAAAAATCCTAAAATATGCCCTTGACTTAATAAGAATAACAAGCTGACGTGTTGTGAAATACATGAAGACAGTTTTTTTATAGGCTTTATAGACAGATAAGTTGAGAGTGACTCTTGAAGGACAAGCATCACATTCTCTTGTTCCTCTGATTCAAGAATTCATCTTCTAAAAACTGCCAGTAAGTTTTGGGAGTTCATGTTTAGTCTCTTATCCTGAAAAGTCTGACTTGCAGAGATGGGCTAAAATGAACTCCCAAAACCTACTGCCAGATTTTGGAAGATGAATTCTTGAATCAGAGGATACAAGATGATGTGATGCTTTTCCTTCAAGAGTCACTCTCAACTTATCTGTCTATAAAGCCTATAAAAAAACTGTCTTCATGTATTTTACAACACGTCAGCTTGTTATTCTTATTAAGTCAAGGGCATTTTTTAGGATTTTTTACCAAGCAAAGTCTCTGAGAACCTGACACATTGCACTTCTGAAGACTCCAGGTAGGTTGCAGTTCTGGAAAATGGTGGCGCTGGAGAACTGGAAACGGTTCCTGATGGTGTCACACCTAATTCTTCACCTTAATTCCTAATTCTTTTGCAGTTAACATGCATCTTTTCTTCTCCACCTGTTTTTTCTGACCATGCAGACTCAACAAGCATTTCGCTGTCCAATGGTCAAGCCTTAACTTTGCAAATTCTTGTATTGCATTAGTATTGCATTCTTCTCATGGGCATTTAATAATTTGGACTTTTCGGGTCTGGGTTAAATATCTTTTTTTGGCTCATTTTATCTGTAAAAGAAAACATGCCTAATAATTATGCACACCTGAATATAAGAAGTTTTTCATTTCCTGCCTTCACGGACAATTATATATCACATATAAATGATTAAATACAAAATTGACAGTAGTTATTAAGACTGATGTGGTTTGGAATTGGTAAAATGTGTTTGGAAAAAAAATATGACCAGAATATCAACATGCCTAATAATTCTGCAAAGTGTATATATATATATATATATATATATATTTTTTTTTTTATTGTATTTTTTTTTTTTTAAAGACACTACTATACTATATACTTACATTTATACTTACATTTATTTATTACAATTTTACAATCAACATTTAACAATAAAAAGTAGATTTTTATGAAAACAGCCTTCATTTTATTTATGCAAAATAAGACATGCTAAAATATGATTTGTATAATAAAAATATGAACATTTATTTTTTTAAGACTTTGGGGAACAGTATTATTTCTTATTATTATATTTATTATATTATATTTATTGTATATATTAATAATAATAATAATAATAATAACAACAAGAAAAATACCAAACTGATATTCGAATATTAATATTTTAAGTTATTAGGTGACAGAAATGCCCAGGTCATATGTTATGCGAAAATCTAAATATAAACATATTTTCCCCATAAATTCTTATTACCATAATGTGGGAAAAAAGTAATTCCCATGAATTTAATGTAAAAAAAAATCTAATGTAATTACAAAAAAAAAGCCTAATAAAATTTAGATCAGTCTGGACATAGTATTGTTTTAAATGTTTTTTTTTTTTTATTAATTTAGTTTAAAAAAAAATTGCATTTTTGCTTTATTATTCATTTATTTATTTTTACAATTTTACAATAAAATTTTTCACACAATAAAAAGTAGATTTGTATCAAAACAGCCTTCATTTTATTTTTGCTAAATATGATATGCTAAAATATCATTTCTTTTTTTAAGACTTGGGGGCAAAGTATTATTTCTGATTATTATTTTTATTTTGTATATATTAATAAAGAAGTGGAAGAACACCAAACTGATATTTGAATATTAATATTTAAATATAAATCTGCTTCATTGTTATTGTTTATATTAACATGATAAATAAATAATTTTTTTTATTACTGTTTATTAATCATTGATTTTTTTTTTATCTTCATTATTTTCTCAGCAACTAGGGCTACCAGCCTCTAACACTCATTTTTATTAGATTTAGATATATATTTAATATTTATATTTATTACTTACACATTAATTGTTTATTTAAAGATTATTTCAACTGTAAAATAAAATTGTAAGTATACATACAATGGCAGTATTTTTGAAATAAATTATGGTAATTTTAATGAAAACTATTAAAATATTATATAATATTATAATATAATAATATATAATATATATATAATATATTTATTTTATATATATATATATATATATAAACACACACACACGTTAATTTTATTTTGTGTTTTTGCCATTTTTAGTAGTTTTTGTATGTACAATTTTTTATACGATTTTGATAAATTATTTCAGTTTTTGTTTTAGTTATTATCAAGTTAATTAATTAAAATGAGACATGTTTCCTTGGCTATAAGCTGCAATAAAAAGTTGTTGTTTTTGTTTATATTTATATACTTTTTTTTTTTTATTATTATTATTTATACTTTTATTATATAAGTTTTTATTGTTTTTAGTTCCTGCCTTAATTTTAGTTAACTATGGTAGTCTTAGTCCAGACTGGATGATGGTCATTTAACTATTTTTTTCAGAACTAAGATTCTTTCACATTATGCTAATGAGGATTTGTGGGGAAGATGTGGATTTTAAGGGTGATGTGTGTGCATCTTACCGATGATGCCGCTGTCTTTGCTCTCGAGGGTGGAGCTGGGGCTGGTGATGGTTCCACAGGCCGGGCGACCGCTGTTACTGTTTAAGGTGGAGCAGGGGCTGTCCGTACACGGAGACGCCGTGCTGCTGGTCAGAGTGGAACACGGACTGATTCCCTGATTCACTGGACACTGCAGAGACACAAAAGAGAGATGCTGATGAAGGCTGCTTCAACAGTAATAATCCAAACACTGTTATCTGCAGGGATGTAACGATGCACCTGAGCCAGTTCAATAAAACTATTCTAAAGGCCAGATTTCTGACTGTCTTCAGAGAAGTTAAGGTGGTATTTTCTCTTATTTTGCCTCTGTATTGCTGCAGTATTGCTGCTGTTCCATAGGCGCCACCTGCTGGCAGAGAGTAAATCTGCGTCTTATTCAGCCCGTCTGCTGTTGTTTCGTTCATATGTTTTTACGTATTATAGTTTCACAAGTCAGAACATTCTGCTTTTGCTTCAAATTTCACAATTATACAATTTTATTTAAATCAAAAACTGATCTTGAAAACTGATGCAGGATCTTTGTTTGGATCGCAAATAAAACGCAGTGGTTGCCTCTAATTTTAAACAGAAAGAGATGAAGAGATTTCTTTTATGTGTATTATTTATTTATGTGATTTGAAGTTTGTTTTTAAAATGCAATTTAGTTCTATTATTTAACATATTTAAACTTAAAAAAAAGTGCAGCATTTTGTCTGAGAAATAACAGAAATAACCTTTTCATTTATAATCTGTCTTAAATCTCATTTTGTTAAAATAATTATAAAATGGTATTGTGAAATCAGTATCGTGAATCATATTGCATTGTGAGTTGAGCGAATCAATGCATCCCTAGTTACCTGTATTACATTGAGTGGTAGAGGAGACACAGGAGAGAGAAAAAAAGCATTGTAACGCAAATGTTGAGTTTAGCGCATAACGGCTAAATCAATCCCAGTGTCTGATGTTTCTCTTTATCCAAATGAAACCCACCAGCAAAAATAAACAGCTAATGAGGTAAAAAACCTTGACATGCCACCAAAGGCAATTCACATGGCCCAAGCCAGAACTACAACCAAACAGAGGAAAAACACCTAGTAGCGTCAACATTTCAATAAACTTACTGACATAATGTACAGTTAAAATGCTTCTCTATGTCATTTCCTGTTTTAAGGGTTTCTTGTCACATGACAACAAAATGGCTTTCTGCATGTTAATTATAATATTAATTTATTAATGTACAAATGGGTGCACAAAAGTAGTCTGCAGGTCCGCATGCATGACCAAAATAAGAAATGCGCTGTGAAATTAAGTTCAGAGCACGCATTTGCGTACCGACATGGTTGACAACTGTTAATGCGCAATTACCATTTTAGATCGACAAACTATAATACTGTTTAAGATTTCTATTTGAACTAAAAGCATAATTCTAGGCTATTCGCTGCCGTTTTCAAAGCATAATGCAAAATGTGACATTTCATTCACTGTCGCTCTACACTGAACGGTGTTCAATTGGAAGCGCTAAATACGGGAGCAACCCGGTGATGAAAATTAATATAAAAAATAATAATAATAATAATATTTTATTTTTAAGTTTACTATAAAATAATAGTATTTTTATTTAATCTTCCCTTTTTATTTTAAAATATAATAGTATTACCACATTTTATTTTTTTTGTCTATTTTTTTTTTTAAACTAAATAAATATATCCAATGATATTATTATCACTATTATTATTATTATTATTATTATTATTTTAGATTTAATGAGTCATTATATTACATTAAATTATTAAATTATTATTGAATTATACTTAATTATTATTTTTTATTATAGCTATAATAATAATATTTATAGCCAAATGATATTTAAATATAAAAACAGTTTCTTTGTAATTGACAATACTAAAATTACTATATAAATAATAATTACAATAATTTATGTAACAAAAACAATATTAATACTAATAATAATAATAAAATATTTAAGTATAACTGATTAAATATAGTATATAAGTACTACTTTTTCAGCTTTTAAATGTTAATAATTTTTCTTTATTACAATCTTCAGGTGAAAGGTATACTAACTAAACATTTTTTACTTAAATCCCCAAAAATATCAAACATTCTTGCCACATGACAACAAAATGGGTTCCTGCAATTTTAATATTTGAATATAAAACTGCTTCACTGATAATAATAATAATAATAATAATAATAAATTAAAATAAAATAAAATGTTATATAAAAAAATCTACATAAAAGTAGTACAGATTAATTGATATTAAAAATTAAAAAATATTAATAAAAAATATTATTATTATTATTATGCATTTTTTCCAAGCATTTCACCTTTTATATTTTTGACACTATAAAGACCCACAAAATATATAAATTATACAAATATATCAATTTCAAATCAGATTTTGAAAACATGTTCATCAGAGAAGAGGAGAGATTTCATTTCGCTGTCTGGGTGAATTTATTTCGGAGCATGTTTTTGAAAAACACAATAGATGCAGACAAAACAAAATTAAATACCATGACATTACTGACTGCTCAACAGCCTGAATTAAGCAGATTGTTTACGCCTTTCTCTCTCAGACCCCAAACACCAGCAGCCCCTCTGAGTCATCGCAGGAACCTCAGTCAGTCAAGGTCACGAAAGCAGATGAAAGTTCCTTTAAAACAAACTTCCAGACGGCAGCCTGATGAAACAGATTAAAGACGTTCACCGAATCCCGACGGACAGCATCGTCCAAGAACGCACGACGCAGATCATTACCAACTCTCAAAGACACACATTGTTGCTTCCCTCTTCATGCAATTCCCACACGCCTTCAAAGCAACGAGCCATTATGATTTATTAAACAAAAGCATCGCACATGAAGGGCGTTCGGACCACAGCCTCAGCCTAATTATCTCATCATCCAAAACCCTGACAGAACCAAACTATTTCTGGAGCAGACCTCAAGTTAACACGACTCAAGTTTCTCGTCGTCGGCTCTGCAGCGCTTCAGAGCAAACGGGAATGACTTACTGTGGTCGCACACAGACACACTCCTCATCGCGTCTCACACTGACAGACGGCAAACACGCGGCTTTAATCCTTGCGGTTTTCCCCCGTCCGTCTCACCGTCTCGCTCTCTCACTCTGGCAGCGGCTGCGGAAAATACCTTTTTTTCATTCTTGTCGTCCATAGGTATGCGCGTGGAGCCCGGGATGCCTTCACCCAGCAAGAACCCCAAGCGTGTCATCAACTCCTGAGTGGCGGGGGAGGGGCCTGGACCGGCCAGCTCTGAAACAGAGAGAGAGAGAGAGACGGACGGGTGAATGAGAGAGACAGACCTTAAGAAATCTGCGCAGACACACACCAGCGACTGCACCGCAGTCATTCACAACCATTCTCTGGAAAAGATGTAACGTCATGATTCTGAACTCAAACTCTATTTACTTTCATCAATTATGCATCGCATTCTAAATAAAAATAAAATATTCATTTTGCTCCGCCTCTGAAACAACTTTCCTTTGCTGATGACATCACAAGTGCCTCACATTTTTAACCCCTCCCCCTCCAATCTGATACATCGTTTACAACTGACCGTTCGCAAACAGCTTGATTGACAGGTGATCTGACCAATCATAATGCCGAATCTGACAAACAAATCAGACAGGAGAGTAGACCTTCAGTGGACCTAAATTCGAAAAAAATGTGTGTACTGACATCCTTCCATGGTTGAAATAAAATACTTTATTTATTCATTCAATTTTACAACCAAAATATTCAACAATTAAAAGTAGATTATTATCAAAACCGCCTTCATTTTAGTTATACTAAATATCATATGCTAAAATATGATATCATTTATTTTTTTAAGACTTCGGGGCACAGTATTATTTCTTATTATTATATTTATTTTGTATACATTCATAATAATAGGAAGAAGAATATCAAACTGATATTTAAATATATTAATTCTTAAATATAAATCTGCTTCATTGTTATTTTTTATATTAACATGATAAATAATTAATATTGTTTATTACTGTTTTATTTTTTTCTTCATTATTTTCTCAGCAACTAGGGCTACCAGCCTGTAACAATCATTTTCATTTTGTGTATATATATATCTATATATATATATACACATACACACACACATATACATGTGCGACATGGTTGCCGGGGGATTGGGGGGGGTTGGTTAGGGAGGGCACTTGCCCCCCTAGATGGTTAGTCATCCCCGTTGTCAGCCACGCTGCAATTGGAGCGGTTTGCCATGCCCAGGCCGGTTGTACGGAGGTAGTAGACGGTGCTAAATACCCTCAAATGAAAGCAAAAGCAACTGAAGATCTGCTAAACTATGCAACGTGTTTTTGCAGCACTGAGGAATGCAGACATATCTGCTGATTTCTTGAACACAATGGCAAATGAGAAGCGCTTTAGTTTGTCAGAATTCACCCTCTGGAAGCGCCGGATCGTTTTTTTTCAAGTGCAGTTTTGCGCGCTCGTGAATCATCTCATGACTAAGCACAGATGCGATGTAAATATGGGATTCATTGTGTAATTTAGAGAGCTTCCTTTAATTATAACAGAACTTGTGAGATCGCGATGAACTGAGATGAGTGGCGCTTTTACGTGATAATAAAGTGAGTGAGCTTTGCGCACTTTCTAGGCAATAATCCATTCAGAATTTGTATTAAACCTTCATTTTATACGGTGCAATGTTTATGATGGATTATATGCTGTAAGTGGCCAGCGGAAGACTGATCATAGTCTGTTTGATCAATTTTACTTTCTCAAATCATCACGATTTATATCTAGCTATAGATATAAAACAGTTCAGGTATAAAACAATGTTAGTTTAAATGTTAAACCTGGATAAATGTGTACTATTAGGCGCATTTCCAGTCATTTGTGCAGAGAGTGCAAGCTAAAGCCGCTTTGCAGAACATGGAGGCACCAGCGCGATCACTTGCATTTTTTTCAGTGGAAACCATTTTAAATTTTCCGTCATTTTTGCTGATAAAAGTAAGAATAATGCATCATTCCAAACTGTAAAGGGTCTACTTTTATTTGTGTGCGCTCATAATATCAACAAAACTTTGCAAACGGTTCTATAAAATAAAGAAAACAAACATGATGTGCTGTCTGTGGTCTCAACAGGAGCGCTTCACAAAAATGAACCGAAACTCAGCGAATACAAACCTCACAGACATGATACATATATCTATAGAAAGCTTTAAATTATAACTTAACGAAATAATTCATTATGTAATCTGTAAAGATGCATTTCTCTCTAAAGGCGCATCCAAAGAGGAGATGGCGAGTCCGGATCGGCAACTTCATCCTTGCGACACTGACTCAGAAAACACTAGTTTATTAATGAATAATTCAAAAATCTCCTTACTATTTCCTCCCCGACACATTCATGTAAGAACTTTTGCCGGTGCTTTGCGGCTTTAGCCTATTGCGTGCGCTTGGACGCGGAACTGTTCCAGATGCGCTGAAGGCGCGCTCGCTGACGGAGACACTAAACGCCTTCCGAGCTGGTCTCGAAAGTGAAAGCAAAACAAAGTCTCGTGTTTCCACCAGCGCGTTTTTTTCCCTCATCACCATATTTGGTGGATGTCAGAAATCTAAAAATAAGAAGAAGCCTAAAACTGGCCCGAAGACCCGCGTGCAAATTGATGACGTGCAAATTGGCCCGAATCCCCCCACCCCTACCCCCCTTTTTTTCTTGCCCCCCCTGACTCAAGAGTCAAATGCCCTCCATGTACACACACACACACACATATATATATATATATATATATATATATATACACATATATATATACATACACAGTACTGTGCAAAAGTCTTAGACCACTAGTATTTTCATCAGCTAAAAAATGGTTTAAGGTCAGTTAAAGTCGGTCTTTTGCTGTAGTGTGTCAGTAGGAAATATCAGATTACATTTCCAAACATTCATTTTGCCATTAATCGTAATAATCCAGTGAGATTTTTGTTTGCACAAGGAGTCTGACAACAGCGAGTGCTCTGCACAGAGATCTGATCTCACCATCATCCAGTCTGTCTGGAATGACATGAAGAAACAGAACAAACTCAGACAGACTAAATCCAGAAGAACTGTGACAAAGTCTCCAGGATGTTTCAAGAAACCTACCTGCAAAGCTGCAGCACTGTTAACAGTTTTAGGCACTTGTGTAAAAATGCTGTAAAATGAGGATGCTGTCATAAATAGATTTTCTTTATCAATTACCTTCTATTAACTAAATGAAATCAACATTTGGTGCGACCATTCTTTGCGTTTACAGCAGCTTTTGCCCTGTGTGCACTTGCGCAAAATTTTTCAGGTAGCTTTGCAGGTAGGTCTCTTGAAGCATCTTGGAGACGTTGCCACAGTTCTTCTGGATTTACTCTGTTTCAGTTTGTTCTGTTTCTTCATGTCATTCCAGAGACAGACTGGATGATGATGAGATCAGATCAGTGTGGAGCACAGGCTGTTGTCAGACTCCTTGTGCAAACAAAAATCTCACTAGATTATTACAATTAATGGCAAACAGAATGTTTGGAAATGTAAACCGATATTTTTTACTGACACACTACAGCAAAAGATAGAAATAACTTACTTTAAACCATTTTTAGATAGTGAAAATACTAGTGGCCTAAAACTTTTACACAGTACTATATATATATATTTATATATATACACAGTTTTATGTAACCCTGGACCACAAAACCAGTCAGAAGGTTCTTAGCAATACATATTCCTAATCAAAAAATAAGTTTTGATATATTTATGGTAGGAAATTTACAAAATATTATTTACTTAATATCCTAATGATTTTTGGCATGAAAGAAAATTTTATCATTTTGACCCATACAATGTATTGTTGGCTATTGCTACAAATATACCCATGCTACTTATGACTGGTTTTAACATGTGTTAATTGTTTATTTAAAGATTATTTAAATTGTAAAATAAAATTGTAAGTATATGTATAATGGCAGTATTTTTGGACTAAATTGTGTTTCTAAAATTTTGGACTAAATCACAACGTCAAATCCTGTCCAACAAACAAATCAGACAGGAGAGTAGATTAACTTTGTTGGACTTGAACTTGAAACATTTTTTGTATTGACGACTTTCCACAGTTGAAACAAAATATGTTCTGATGTTCATTTATGTTCTTTTCGTACTTTAAGTAAAGAAGAAAAGACGATCGTTTTAAAGCTGAGAGCTCGTTTCAAACTAGTCCATCTCACATAGACACATACTTGTTTAGAGCTGTTTTGGACTGTTTTGTTTGTAAACGCTTGATCTGTACAGATTTCTCTCCTAATTCAGACCAGACCACTTTTTCCACTGGAAGAGGCATTATTATGGATTATGGACTCATATTTTGGTCAGAAGCAGCTGTTTAAAGTTAAAAACTCCTCAATTATGGATTTGTTTCATACAAACACACAGATTTTGGCTTCTAAAGATGTTAATTGATGGACTGGAGTGGTGTGGATTACTGTGATTACTGTGATGTTTTTATTAGCCCATAAGGGGTCATTTTTTGAAATTCAGATTCGTACATCAAAAATGAATTTTAATAATGAAATAAAGTTTTCCACTGATGTATGGTTTGTTAGAATAGGATATATTCGGCCGAGATACAACTATTTGAAAATCTGGAATCTGATGGTGCAAAAAAACAAAACATTGAGAAAATCACCTTTAAAAACAAATATATAGGATATACAAAAACACACTAAACGCCATCAAATATATGAAATTAGATAATTCTGGGATGTCAGTAATTAACCTTTTGAAATTTGTTTAACATTGTCTAAATCTACATTAAAATGCAAAACCTTTATAAAAAGGTGCAAATAGAGTACATCTAAATACGTGTATTTATTACACAGCCATAAGGGCATTTAGTGGTTAAACCATGGCATTACATATGAAGATTATTTTTCTGGCCACCAAAAGCCTCTAACTTTTCCTCTTTGCACTGTAATTTAAAAATGTTTTCTTTATTTTAACGCTAAAGACTACACTAATTGTAATATAAATAATAAACATATCAAAAAATGTTAAATGATCATTCAGGGATCATAATTATTGCACATATTATTTATTACCAAGAATCTCTTCACAATATTAACTAAATAGAACTGATATATAGTACAATCATTTAATTGATTTAAAGTTACACATATGGTGTTCGGTCACATATGAGGGATTTTAATGTCCTATTGGTTGAATATATGAGCAAGGGGGTGAGACTAGGTGTCAACAATCTGTGACACGTTTCATGTGAGGACCCCTAGTGTCGTACACTCGACACAACGTCGGAGTGAACGACAGAAAGGGATCGTCTCTGTTACATACTTCTCAGACTAAACTGTTTCTTAAATATCCCATTCAATCACAGTCAGATAAAAATAAAGTGAACAGGGTTCAGCAGGACATCCACACCGAAAGGTTTTCACAACAAAACTCGCCCAATTGCTCCTCAAAAGTAGCCCAAAACTAGCCCAATCTAATTTCGAGGGGGTTTCCCTGTTAAAAATCACGTTCTGGGAGATAAAATACAAATTTTTTTGTTGGGGTTCCCTTGGTAAATTTGTATTTCTGGGGCTAAATATGACGTTATTAGGGTCGTTTCAATGCGCGGACTTCAAAAACAACCCACGGCAACAGTGGTAAAATAGCCCAATTCCGCGGGAAAACCGTGGATTTGGCAACACTGGTAATCAAAGGCATAGGAAAACATTCGTGACAGTTTAGTTTTTGTTCTGGATCCCGTGCTCTGCTGCCAGACTGGAGAGCACTCACCACCAGCTGGACAGAGGTGGGAATTACAGGTACAATTTACAATAGATCACCCTCAGTGTATTCTGTCAAAGTAACAGACGGCCTTCAGATTTTTCCGTCACTGATAAAAGAATTCTGTCAAATGAGGGACAATTTCTGGTTAACGACCTCTGCCTGTATGTTTCTATGATTCACATTGAGATCAATAAATTATTGATAAACCAACATTTAGGAATGAAATTGTTTCGTGACTGAAAATCACGTGTGTATTTGGTTCTCAAATGGTGGCGCATCACACAACTGTGGAAAAAAACAAACAAACAAAAAAAAAACTTTAGAAATTTTACTATGTTCTACATCTCATTCCACATCTACAATTATATTATAGCTTTGTGCATCTAATCATTAGAAGGTTCTCTTACACTGACTGTGAATGACATGAATAGACTATTCGGTTTGATCACATGTGCTACTTGATCTGACAACCACCGACTTAGATTGACCATTTGCATCATGACAGGTTATTTCAGATCATTTAAAAATCTAGCTAAAGGAGCTTGTGTGGTAAGCCGGACTTTGAATCATTATTAATGTTTTCCTTTTTAAATATTTGCAAATACCAAATAAGGATGATTGAATTCCCGTCAACCAGCTCAACTGGCCAAGGCTCTGTTTTCACTTTGCAGTGTTCAAAGATCATGTTCGGTTTTCAATAAATACTCCAGTGGTACTAACGGACAACACTGTAAAGTTTAAACTTGCTTTCATCAGGGTTTTCTAAGGTTCATTCATTACCGTGCTGCTGAATACTCTAAAAGTCATATTGTACATCATTGTACATAAATACATCATTGGAAACCATTAAGTGTATACTTTTATTTGTGCACACTCACAATAAAAGCTGAACTGTGTGCTTCTTTAAATTAAAAAAAATAAACAGGGTGCTTTCTCAGTCTTCACTGTCTCCGCGAATGGCTTTTAGAAATGCGTCAATAAAATTAACCTAAACTCAGTGAATACTCGACACACAGACAGGAGAGATATATCTATAGAACGCTTGATAGCTGTACTTTTACATAAATCAAGTCTTATCAAAAACAAATATTCTGTGCTAAAGTAATCCGTGTGAAACCAACGTGATGCCTAGTTTTTCCCTCAGAGCTAATTATTTTTAATGCGATCAAGCCCACGAGCTGCTTTTGCTTTTGATATGATAAATAGCCACGTGCGCGGCGCCGCGTGTTAGCGCCCACATCATCGTAAACAAAGCTTGACAATTCATCAAGTAGACACGCTGAGAGGTATGGCAGAATTTACCTTCAGAAAAAAGAAAACGCGCTGAGAGGAACAACACAGAATTCACCTCAGATGAAGAACAACGCGCGGCTGATCCAGAGGAAGAGATCAGTCTGATGCGTAAGTAATGTTTCTTTTTTGCATTAGTTAACGTGTTATTTTGACATAAGCTTAAACACATTTACTAGCACATTTACATTTTGAAAATTATATGTAGTTCATTGTATCTAAATTTCTTACGACGCGAACAAGTTTTCATGTTCTATATAATATAAAACAAAATACAATGTAAAAGTAATATGGGTGTACACTGTAACACAATGAAAGCTACGAGTCTAAGTATGTCTAAATCATGTTTATTATTAATACTCTGTTCCCAAATAGAGTTTTATAAGGTGCTAAACGATAATTTGTTTCTCAGATATAACATGTCCTTTTTACATAATACAAAGTATGTGTGAATCTGTGACTACAAGATTGTTATATAGAGATTCTTCTGATATTAACATGCTCAGAGATGTTTTTTGTTTTTGTTTTTTAGTGATCTGATACCTGCACCACAGATGAATCTTGCTGATTTTTACAGCAAGTCCCTTCAGACAGTTTTCTTCTGAGAGCGCTGTACCAACATCAGATGTTATTTTTCACTTATTTTCTATGGTAAAATAAGCTCTGTGACTATGTTTTTTTTTATTTTTTATCTTGAATCCATGGAAAGACGCAGCAAACACTTAAATATCAGGTATGGTTTACTAGTTTCACTTGCTGAACAGGAATGACACAAGGTCTGTTCACATCTCTGTGGTTCGGTCAGTGAGTACAATAATAATCTTTGACCATCATTATGTATGTTTTGATTATATAGTGTTGTAAATAAAATACAAATGACCAAAACCCCCCGTTATCTTACTCTCCTCACATTCTTTGTTACCTGCCTCATAGTGACAGTCACAGTGATGGGCCATTAGGGGACAGCCTTTTGTCTGTCAGGTGTGAATCACTAAATATTCATGGCCGTTATCCCTCCCTCGCATACGGCTTTCTATCACAAAACATGTCTTAGAAAATTTACATCAATATATTGTTTTCTGTGAAAGAGTAAGCACGATCATTTTCACATCATTTTGAAGTAAATATTCTAGCCTACAAGGGTGATTACTCAAAAGCCTTGTTCAGAACTATTCAGTATGAGTTTTATGGCCTTATTTCAGCTACATTTATTTTCCTAAAACTTACTAACCACACATAATCTTTTTTTCTAAAAAATGCAAACATGTACATCCATCTTGCTCACATATTATTGTAGCACCGGTTGTGCTGAATACAAAAATATATACGTTGGCCAGTAGTATGTTATAATTAGGAAAAGGAAGGAAAGGACGTGACATGTGGCCAAGTATGGTGACCCATACTCGGAATTTGTGCTCTGCATTTAACCCATCCGAGTGCACACACACAGTAGTGAGAAGTGATCAAACACGCACACACACCGTGAACACACACCCGGAGCAGTGGGCAGCCATATTACTATCTGGCGGCGCCCGGGGAGCAGATCGGTGCCTTGCTCAAGGGACTCACCTCAGCCGTGGTATTGAGGGTGGAGAGAGCGCTGGTTATTCACTCCCACCACCTTCAATCCCTGCCGGACCTGGGACTCGAACCCGCAACCTTTCGGTTACAAGCCCGACTCCCTAACCATTAGGCCACGGCTATTAGCTGAACCATTAGCTGAAATAAGCACAAATGTCAGGGCATGTCAAAACATCTAAAGCGCCCCAAAATCACCTCAGACCCCAGAGGGTTAACACAAATACAGGACTGTAACTGTGTATGTAATGTATGAAGAAGTGCACAGCTGGGTTAACGTAACTAAGATGCGTGCAAGGAAAAACACATGAAGGGTTCAGTCATTTATTTTATGAAGTATGTTCTTAAAACGTCTAAACTGCTTTAGTAAGTCAAATGTCAGCAGAAGGTGTTTTGATGTGTGTGTTGTTCATCAGGTGATGGAGATTCATCAGTCTACTGTGATTCTGCTGCTGCTCTTGTGTGTGTCATCCTTCACTCATGGTCAACCAGCAGATATAACGCTTCGTTATCAAAAATTCCTCAATCAGCATCATGGTCCTTATGTGAATAGGGAGATGTGTACCAGTGAAATCAGAAACAGAAACATCGTCTCTGAAACTGGTGACTGCAAACCTGTTAACACCTTCATACAAGCAGAAGATCATCAAATTACAGCAGTTTGTGCCAGAAATAATCGACTGAACTCTAACCTGTATAAAAGCAGCACGCCATTTAATGTGGTCACGTGTAGATTAAGAAGTGGGCAGTGGCCAAACTGTGAATATTATAGAGGATCGTTATACACGCGTTACATTGTGTTAGCTTGTGAACGCGGCTTGCCTATACATTATCAAGTCATGTAAATAAAGTACAGATGACAGGCTGAATAGAGCCTCTTTACAATACTTTGCTAATCATTTGTTCACTTCTCCTTTTCTGTTTGTGTTTGTTTCAAGTACAAAAAAAAATAAAAAATCAGTGACTCATGAAGCCAAAATAAATGAATAAATATAAACACTTGACTTCAGTTAGAGATTAATGTGCAGTCAGTGGTTTTTAACCAGTCGTCACATGTGCTGTAAACATGACAAACACTGTTTAATTTAGAAAATGTACCCCTCTGTCTTTATGAGACTCTGATATGAACAACATCTTCGCGGTCTCTCATCATTTACCTTAACTGAGCATAATGTTCAAAATAATGTTACATTACTTCAAGTTACTGGTATATTCTGCACTTCTTCATGCATGTCTCTGTGTGTAATTGTGCTTATCATGTGCAAGATTCAGCTAGTCCAATTACATTTTAGGCAATCTGTTAATACTTTTTGAGCATTTAAAAACTTTTTAACTGGAGTGGTGAGTGAGCAAAAACAGATGAGGGGAAAAAAGATGCAGATGTCTGTAATCCTCAGTAAAACATCTCTCTACCCTTAAACTTGTCTGCTTGATTGTCTCGCAACTCAACATCATCTCAATATTGTGCAGCGTTGCTGTCCTAGTTGTCACTGCGCAACACTTTTGGGTCCAACGATACTACACTGTCTTTCAAAAGGTTCAGTCATACTACTTCACGCCATTTTTAATTTACTGGAAACTGTTTCTTCTCAACTTGTGAACTATAAACTTAGCTAATTGTAGCAAGTTTCATCAGTAATTTCTGGGGTTTGTTCATTACCATGTTGTTGATTATTGTAAAGCCTTATGAATATTCTCCTTTGTGCAAGTCTACTGTATTGGCATGCAAGATGTGCTTTAGTGCCTTCAACTCTTTGATTTTAACTCGTATTTCTTCATCTTATATTTCTTGAACACAAATTTTAAGATCAATACCCATTAACCATTAAATAATCATCAATTATGAATGATGTCCAACTGTGATGTTCACACCAATCACACAAAACCTCAAAGAATGATCATATGACTTCTTATAGTACAGAAAAGAGCTGTATGAAGATTGAAGAAAAAAAAAAAAAAAACAATTCTTCACTCTGCATGGAGCAGGTATGAATACTTGATCATGAGAATAAAAAGATGAAGAGGAGTTTGTTATTAATCTCCACTTATTCTTTCATCTCTCTCATCTCAGTGCCACACATTAATAACAAGCATTCCTGTAGATTGACAAAACTCATTCAGCACACAAGCTAAAATAGCCTAAAAATGAATTTATTTTAAACATCTGATTCCCAAATGTGAAGGTTAATTCACACAAACAAAAGTTCCTTTTTATGTATTTAAACTCACATCTGACTAGCTGAAGTGAATGTTTAAAAAATACAAACTTGTAAATCTGTGTCAGACAGGTAAGTCTACAAATATGAACATTAATCCATAGTGATCACACAGTGAGCGCACTTACAAACATTCAGAAATGTTTTTGCATTTGAGAATCTTTGATCGTGCATCTGAAAGCTGTATTTTGTTAATATGAATTAGGTTATGAGTTGCTTATCAGTGAGTATTGGCTTACGAATTTGTGACTCATATTTTTGTAAAAACATTAATTTTGTCTCTTTTATTTCCATATGCTTGAAAAGAGCAGAAGAAACCACACTTGATCGCTCACAAGCATGAAGACAAGTCTCCATCACCGGCGTTATTGATCCGAGTCTCTGCTGCAGGATTTACCCAGAGATCCACAAACACCATCACACACAAGACAACAGCAACCCTCGCGCGGCCAAGCTAAGCTATTTCTGGAAAAACATCCCATTAGAAGATCAGTCTGAGATTCATTTCAAAACACGAGGTATTTCAGTCTTTCAGATTCCTTAAATGGGGAGACTGAGTCACTTTGAAGGAAGAGCAGCATTTGTGACACTAAGACATGCAACTATCTGACCTGCATTTATATTTATAGTTATTAGATGATTACGCTTAAGGTAACTGGATTTTTCACACATTTTATCTTGAAAATAATTGATTGAAAGATACAATCACGACCAATTTACAGTCATATCAACATAACTAAACTACCATGCAAAAGTAAAAAAAAAAAAACATTTTCAAAGAAAGAAATTAATATTTTTATCAAGCAAGGATGCATTAAATTATAAGTGACAGTTGAGACATTTATAATGTTACAAAAGATTCTATTTCAAATAGATGCTGTTCTTTTGAGCTTTCTATTCTTCACAGAATAAAAAAAAAAAAAAAATCACTGTTTCCACAAAAAATAAAGCTGCATGACTGTTATCAATTATCAATATTGATAATAATATTCATGTTCTTGAGCATCAAATTAGCATATTAGAATGATTTCTGAAGGGTCATGTGACACTGAAGACTGGAGTAATGATGCTGAAAATTCAGCTTTGTATGACAGGAATAAATTACATTTTAAATACATTCCCATTCAAAACAGTTATTTAAAATCGTAACAATATTTCCCAATTTTGAAAAAAAAAAAAATTAAAGCTGCATGACTGTTTTTAACATTGATAATAAAATTCATGATTCTTGAGCAGCAAATCAGCATATTAGAATGATTTCTGAAGGATCATGTGACACTGAAGACTGCAGTAATGATGCTGAAAATTCAGCTTTGTATGACAGGAATAAATTATATTTTAAAATATATACCAACTGAAAACAGTTATTTGAAATTGTAATAATATTTCCCAATTTAAAAAAAAAAATTGAAGTTGCATGACTGTTTTCAACATTGATAATAATATTGACGATTCTTGAGCAGCAAATCAGCATATTAGAATGATTTCTGAAGGGTCACTGAAGACTGGAGTAATGATGCTGAAAATTCAGATTTGTATGACAGGAATAAATTATATTTTCAAATATATTCCCATTCAAAACAGTTATTTTAAATCATAATAATATTTCAGAATTTTTACAGTATTTTTGATCATTTTAATGCAGAATTGGTGAGAAGAGACTTCTTTCAAACTTTTGAACTGTAGTAAAAGTCATTGGGATTTTTCATTCATTTTTTCCTTCATCTTTACAGATCTTTTATGAGCCAATTATGATCAGTCAGGTTTTTTCAAACGACTAACTTGACCAAGTACGAGTGATTGCATTACTTGCCGTAGTGTGGTTTGGTGCTGTTGGACATCAGTTAGTAGTTGAAGAGCACAATTACACCCACAGATGTCATCTTGACATTTAGAAACAACACATGAGCCAACATCCCTCTCAAACATGTCTCCATGTCTCCTCACCTCCGTCTGCTTTCATTCATGCTTGAGTGCTGCAGGGACTCATTTACATGCTCCCTAAAACCGCAGCTCAGCGCCGGAGGACATTTCAGCAGGGTCTCGCCTTCCAGAGAGGAGCCGAACAAACGCTCGCTCCTCGTTCGTTCAGGCAAAACATCTGTTACTGCGAATGCCAGTGTCACAGCAACAAGCTGTTAACAGGTGCCCTTTTCATTGCCCGCGGCCCACACCCAACATCCCAGCAGACGCCATGTTCAGAATGAATAATTAACGCTGAATTCTTGTGATTTCCTTCACTTGTTAGCTGTGAGGTCTTACAATGACATTTGTTTCATTGGTCCAGTTTCTAAGCTGATTTCTGCTGGCCAGTGTATCTAAAACATTGTTCTTTAGAATTTTGTTCCACGTCAAAATTCTTTATAAAATAAAATATTCAAAAAAAAAAAAAAATTCTTTATAAAACAGCTTTCTGAATTTGGCTGCAATCTTGCGTTCTAAAATAAATAAATAAATAAATCAATTATAAATAAAAATTGAGAAAATATTTCTATATTAAATAATTCTATATTAATAATTCTATATAATATATATAATTGTAATATATATATATATATATATATATATATATATATAAAAAGCAACTTTTTACAAATATATTAAATATTTTCTATATTAAATATAAAAAAATTAGGAAATAAGCAAAATAAATGAAAAAATAAGAAAGCTCAATAAAGGTTTTCTAACCTTAAATATAACTAATGTTCTTTAGTTTTCTTTTTTTTTTTTCTTTAGAATTTTGTTCAAAAATCTTATAAAACACAGCTTTATGAATTTGGTTGCAATATTATGCAATATACTAATGGTGTTTCATGTGGATTAATTAAGCTCTACAGAGCACAGCTTCACTTCCAGTCAGAAGCCTGCAAACAAACACTAGCAATCTATTTAAAAAAAAAAAAAAAACACTTAAAAGCAAATAAATAAATAAAATAAAATAAAAAATGTAAAAATTTTATATATTGAATTTACATTTAAAAATAAAATAAAATAAATGTTTAATAATAATTAAAATTCTATAAATTAAACATTCTATAAATATAAATAAATACATAAAAAATGAGAAAATATTTTTATATTTTTAAATATATATAATATTAAATATTTTCTATATTGAATATCAAAAAACGAGGCAATAAGCGAAATAAAAAAATAAGAAAGCTCAATAAAAAGTTAAACATTAAATATAATGTTTTTTAGTTTTTTGGGTTTTTTTTGTCATTTTCTGTCAGAAATTCTTCATAAATTTGGTTGCAATCTTGTGTTACTAATGGACTAATGGTGTTTCATGTAAATTAATGAAGCTCTACAGAGCACGGCTTCACTTCCAGGCAGAAGCCTGCAAACAAACACTAGCAATCATATGAGAAGCAGCAGGATAATCTATCAGAAACCCTGCAATACACAGATCTGAAGCAGCTAACATTTACAACTTAAGCAGCATTTGCCACCTTCTGCCATGATGGAGTGGCTAAAATCTTCATGACATCACGACCACTGAACAAGATTTTTCTGTCTCTCTTTAACAGCGGCTAACCAGATTAGGTCTGCAGTGCTGACTTGGTTTAATTTGCACACATGTGACACGGCTCTATCTGTCTGTCTCCCTCAGATTCCACTGTGATGATGTCGGGTGTGGCAGAAATAGGAAAGAGAGAGAAAAACATTAAGTATATACACCTCACTCAACCAGCAAACCACAGCGATACACTGACACTAAACAGAGTAGGAAATGAGCTGCCGTCAGATGTAAATACAACACACGCTTAAAAATGAAAGACGCGGAAGCAGTTTCTCATCTCTAAAGCAAGCAGAGAGTAAAATAAAGCTCTTTAAACACATTAAATATTATTGTAGCCTATCAACAAAGTCTGGCCCACAAAGCTTTGGTTTTACATGCCATTTAGGGACAGTTTATCTGAAAGAGATGAAACCCCTAAATAGACTGAACAAAAATCTGGTGTAGGATTTACTTTGAACCAATTGTCATACTTAAATTGCCAGTAAAGTTTACAAAAAATTACAAAGAAATGGCAAGTAACACTTTACCATAAGGTGTCATTTGTTAACATTAATGTATTAACTAACATTAATGAACAATGCACAATAGATTTATTACACTATTTATTAATCTTAATGTTAATGTTCATGTTAGTTAAAAATACAGTCGTTCATTGTTTGTTCATGTTAGTTCACAGTGCATTAACCAACATTAACAAACAACTTGTGATTTTAATAATGCATTAGTAATGCATTAGTAAATAAATGCTCTAGCTAATGTAATTAATGTTAACTAATGAACTTTATTATCAAGTTTTACAGAAATGGCAAGTAAGAAATTTGATTAAAAAAAATTGTGAAGTAAAAAGACTGAAAAGCATTTTCTTGTAAAAAGTGTTTTATTTACAACTTAAAAAATATAATAGAAAATACAGAAATTCTTTGATTATGTTATTATATAATATAGTACTATTAATCAGATTATGTAATAATCATCTAAATAATAATCAAAATATTAATACAAATATTACATGAAAAATATTAATTAATTAAAATTATTGTATTAAGTAATACACTGAATAATTGAGTCAAATTATGAGATAAATTATGTAATAATCATATTTAATTAATTAAAATAATAATACAATTTATATATTAAAAATATTAGTTAATCATAATTATATTTAAATATTATTACGTAATATTATTAAATAATAATATAAAATATGGAAAATATTAATTATATATATATAGAGAGAGAGAGAGAGAGGGTCCAAAGCCTCTTTATTGCTTTAAAACAAAATCAAAAACAAAAAACAATAAAATTAGTTCAACATTTCCAAAGTACAAAAAAGAACACAATATAAATTCTTTATTAATGATCTTATTCAAATAATAATAATAATAATAATAATAATATATTTAAATAATTTAAAATATATTAAAAACTAATTTCAACTTATGAATCAAATTATGTAATAATCATATTTAATTAATTTAAATAATAATAAAATGTACATATGAAAAATATTAGTTAATTATACTTATATTTAAATATTATTAAGTAATATTATTTCATAGTAATATATTAATTATTAAAAATATTAATTATCACATTAATTTATATATAGAGAGAGACAGGGTCCAAAGCCTCTTTACTGCTTTAAAACAAAATCAAAAACAAAAAACAATTTGTTTCCAAAGTACAAAAAAGAAAACAAAATCACTAAATTAACCCAACAACAACCCAAAAAACAACACATTTTCTTCAACAAAGCATAGCATATTTTTAAGACACCTTATGTTTATAAATTCTTCTACATTATTTGTAGACTTATAAAAGTCAAAATCAATTTTCAGTCTGGCTTTCAACAATCTGACATAAACTGTATTTACATAATCTAAAGACTCTTCTATCTTATATCTTCTGCTCAAGTACTCAAGTTGCATTGGGTCTGACAATTGAAATAAAAGCACTGACGGCTACAACGCCATGCAAAATTCTCCATTGTAAATCCCCAACCCTTTTTGTCAACGGTGGTTTGTAAAACGCTCTCCACACAGGTTTTAGAGAGAGACACACACTGATAAAAATGTGCTTTTACTCCCTGAGGCTGCAAATGAATTCTGCCATCTAACTGGATCTGGCGATTTTCACAAGTGCTTTCTAGTTTTGTATGCAGACGGTCTGTGAATGGACTGTGGGTGGTCCGGGATGAGTCGTCTGAAACTGAGACACAGACTACACATCACCAAACCATATTCTAAACAAATGACACTCAAACACCATCTTTACTTTGAAGAACACACCTGGCTGTTACCGTACAGCATGAAACACCTTCAAACACATTCAGGATATACTGAAGGAAAACTATGAAACTATACTCAGAAGGGACACAAAAGAAGCTTTTGTATAAAATAAAAATTAATGAGGATGTTGTCAAGCTACAAAATGCCATAAAAGTTTCATAAAAGTCGTCCGTATGAAACCTAATCAAGTTTGGAACAACATAAGGCTGATTAAATGATGGCAAATCTATTTTATTTTTTATTTTTGTAGAACTACTCCTTTAATACTCTCCATTTGCTCCTGGGGATCTGCTGTAAAACTCTAGCTTTAATCAGACGGACGTATTAATACACAAACACCTCCATAAAACAGGACTACTGCTTAGCATTAATAACACACAGCAGCCCATAAAACTGAGCACATAAGAGTCATGAACAAACCAAACATGTTTAATCTACCGCAGGCCCCTGGAGCGTTTCAGGACGGGGCTAAAAATAGTGTATTGTACGACAGAGAAAGCAGGTACCAGTAGTCGCCTCGGGGAATGTGACACGGCAATGACATCACACGCGTCCACCGTCCCGCGGGCGAACACGGACCAAATTTATCACACCTATAGATGTACTATAGGGAGGACGTGTGGAGGACATCGCTAGTGTGGACATATAAAGAACCAAATGAAACTCTCTAACTCAAAAAACAATCGTGTGCACAGTATCACAACACAAATCACTTGTATAAACTGTGCATAACTTGATTCCTCACTAATTATTGAGTTTTACAGACGAGATACTAGCGCCTGACATCATTAAATCCGCACAGTGTGTCTCCAGGGAAATAAAACCACACAAACCACACAAACTAATAGGAGGAGGTTTGGTTAACATTTAAAAGCTGTGGTGCTGCTCAGCAGAAGGTCATTTTATCGTTCACTCGTTTGTTTTCATCACAGGTGGGTCACCACTGTGTGACAGATGTGGCATTTATAAGCTGCAATAGACATGTCATGAAAAATTATATGCATTTTGGAGTCATATTTCACCTCATCATCCAAAAATGAACTATTTATATAAATTACATATTAGCAAGGGGTGCAGAAGTTTTTTTTAGCCTGGTTCTCATAAGAGAACCTGAAGATTTGATTTGGTCCTCACATTGCACATAGTGTGACCCCATAAATATAACTCTAAAAAAATACATTAATAATAGTGAAAATAATATCATTGTACTTTTTAAAAATAAAATAAACAAAACAACAAAGTGCAGTAATATTATTTTATTTTAAAATATTAAGAATAAGAATACAATTCTTTTATAGTAAACTAAAAAATAAAATGATACTTTTTATATGAATTTTCATCATTTTTTGACAGGTTGCTGGCAAGTAAGTATAGGTGCTTGGTTTAGTGCTGCTGATTGTAGAGCGTCAGTGAATGAAATGTCGCTTTTTTTGCATTGTGCTTTGAAAACAGCAGCGAATAGCCTACAATTATGCTTTCAGTTTGAATAGAAGTCTTATACAAGATAGATATAATTGTGCATTAACAGCTGTCAACCATGTCACATTACACAGCGCATTTCTTATTTTGGACCTGCGGACCACTTACAGTATGTGCACCCCAAGTATAAGTATTATTAGCAATATATATCTAAAAAAGAAAAAAAAAAGTACAATTTGTGTGTGTATATGTATACTATATATATATATATATATATATATATATATATATATATTTTTTTTTTTTTTTTTACTTTTTTAAATATATATTTTCTCATCAGGCCTGCATTTATTTGATCCAAAGTACAGCAAAAACAGTAAAATTTTGAAATATTTTTACTTTTTAAAATAACTGTTTTCTTATTAAAAATTAAAATCACTGTTTTCTAATTTATTACTGTGATTTTTTAAAGCTGAATTTTTAGCATCATTACTCCAGTCTTCAGTGTCACATGATCCTTCAGAAATCATTCTAATATTCTGATTTACTGTTCAAAAAAACACATATTTTTTAGTTATTATTATCTTTTTTTTTTTCAGGATTCTTTGATAGAAAGTTCAGAAGAACCGCATTTATCTGAAATAGAAATCTTTTGTAACATTATAAATGTCTTTATTATAACTTTTAGAATCCTGGTTAAATAAAAGTATTAATTTTAGAAATGAAAAAAAAAATATACTGACTCCAAGCTTTTGAATGAGTGTATCTTGTAATCCTGAAATAAATTGTACTTAACTGTTTTAAATATTGATAATAATAATGTTTCTTGAACAGCAAATTAGCATATTAAAATGATTTCTGAAGGATCATGTGACAATGAAGACTGGAGTAATGATGCTGAAAATTCAGCTTTGATCACAGGAATAAATTACATTTTAAAATATGTTACAACAGAAAGCAATTATTTTAAATATTAAAAATATTTCACAATATTACTGCTTTTGCTGTATTGTGGATCAAATAAAACACAGACCATTTTAAGAAGGCAGTGCCGTTAACATATCCGGCAGCATCCATGAATTAGTCCCTGTGGGCCTCAACTACCAGCATGATCTCCATCACAGCCAATCAAGTCCAATCAGCAACATTCTCTGCTTAATTAACGAGCTGTGTGAGGTAAGTGGTGGGTGGCAGGTATGACTATGAATTCATAACACAACTCTCCTCGTCTAGAAATGTTCAGAAGCAGTGTAATTTTCTATGTAAATGCACTTTCTTTGAGTAGGAGCAAAATATCGATAAGCATTACATCTGAACTGCTCCTGCTTTAGGATATAAGTGAACAAATTCAACAAAATGTCTTAAAAAGAGAATAAAATAGAATAATATTAATATTAGAATACACTGCACTGCACATGCAAATCGGTTAAACATGACATAGACTAAACAGAAAAAAATTTTTTTTTAATGCTTTTGGAATAAAATAAATCACTGTACTGTGTTAAATAAGTTTGTTTATGTTGCTGAACTAACTATTAATGATAATATAGTGTTAGTATTTGTATTTAGCATCTACATTTGTATTTAGTGACTAATTAGAACAGACCTGCCAACTATTTTTGAGTCACGACTAACCAGCTGAGAATCAGCTAACTAGAGAACTAAAGCAGAAGAAGTTTTTAACTATGTCTAAGGCCACTCATTATGAAAATCCTCACGTTTATGACACATCTCAGCATGGAAACGGTTTTCAAACGGCCCTGAAACACTGAGAGCTTCATAACCGTCTGAAGTTCTTACATAAATATGACATCATCTAAGGGCCAGTGTCAGATTTTACCAGGACTTTTCAAGAAAATGAGCACAGTCTACCTGCGGGACAGGAGTTTCAATGATAAACTTTGTTGTGAAGCATCTCATGAAGCCTCTGAGAATTGAGTTTGAGATCTCGAGAGGCAATCGCAACTTTGTAAACAATATTTATGTCCTTCATTGGATTTTTTTTGATGGCATACCTTTCAAAGTGAATTCTCTCCTCAGAAGCTCTTCAGACGCAAGAGCAGACCACACAAGAGACTCAATTACTGTGATGAAATTAAGTTTCCTGCACAGATATGAAGAAATCAAAGTGGCCCAAACTTTCTTTAGGAAAGCAATGAGAAGACTGTATCTGCTCTGTTTCCTGCCCACCAGGAGGTGCAGGTCAAGGCGACCTGTGAGTGTTTGTGTACGATTGAACACACATGACCTTGCATGAACTACAGCAACAGAAACAAAATATTATAAATACACAAGACCCTTTTTAGTAGATAGACAGAACAACTGAAAGATGGATGAATAGAAAGGGTGGATGGATAGAACGACAGAACGTTAGAACGATAGATAGATATATAGATAGATAGATAGATAGATAGAATGACAGATTGATTTAATGATAGATAAACAGAACCATAGAATGACAGAATAATAGATATAATGATAGATAGAACAATGGCTGGATGGATGGATAGAAAGCGAGGATAGACAGAATGACATAATGATTGGGCGATAGCCAGAACAATAGAACGATAGAATGATTGATAGATAGACAGACAGACAGACAGACAGACAGACAGACAGACAGATAGATAGATAGATAGATAGATAGATAGATAGATAGATAGATAGATAGATAGATAGATAGCCCTTTTTAGGGCTATCTATCTAGTCTATCTATCTATCTATCTAGCTAGATAGATAGATGAAGGATGGATGGTAGAACGATTGAGTGAACTACAGATAGACAGAATGATAGATCGATTGAATGATAGATAAATAGAACCATGGAATGACAGAATAATAGACAGAATGATAAATAGAACGATGGATGGATGGATGGATAGAAAGTGTGGATAGACAGAATGATAGATAGATAGATAGATAGATAGATAGATAGATGGATAAAGGATGGATGATAGAACGATAGAGTGAATGACAGAACTATAGATCAGTTGAACAACAGAATGACAGAATGATAGAATGATATGATCATATGGATGGAAAGGGTGGATAGAACGACAGAACAACAGAACGATGGATGGAACGACAGAACTTTAGAATGATAGATAGACAGACAGATAGACAGACAGATAGACAGATAGACAGATAGATAGATACATAGATAGATGAATAGAACCATAGAATGACAGAATAACAGATAGAACAATAGATAGAACGATGGATGATGGATGGATGGATGGATGGATGGATGGAAAGGGTGGATAGACAGAATGACAGAATGATAGATACAGTAGATAGACAGATGAAGGATGAATGATAGAACGACAGAGTGAACGATAGAACTATAGATAGACAGAATGATAGACTGACTGAACAACAGATAGAACGATAGAAGGACAGAATGATAGAAGGATGGATGGATGGATGGCATGAAAATGAAAGGAATGATGCTTTTTATTTTCAGTAAAAGACAGTGAGCTGCTGATCTTCAATACGACACAATAACATGCACTGTTGCTCATGATAAAGGAAAACCAGCAAAATAATTTCTGTCACAGAAATTGTAAAACTAATGCAGAGAAAAGCATTTATGCATGGTACATATTCTCTATTCACAGAAATCTTCAGTTAGCCACTGGATATACATAAACTGACTCTCTGAAATAACTCTGCTGTTTAAAATAACATCACGACCGAAGGGCAAAAACCAAAACAACATCCTCACCTCATGAGAGATTTACAGGCCATTAAAGCTGAACAGGACGATACAGAGGAAGCACTAGCGTGTGTGAGATCTGCTGGAGTGTTTACAGAGACTAACGACACAGAATGTGTGTGTGAAAACAGCTCTCATTAAGGACCAAGCTCTCTCTCATACACACACACACACACACACACACACACACACACACAGTGAGAGCTTTAATAAACACATGATGAATGGAGACCTCTCCACTTTACAGCACTGCTTAGGAGGAAGTTCACAACCTGCAGAAAACATGCAGAACAGCTGAATGCTCAAACAGAGAATTCAAAGGCCTGCTGTCCAGTCACCAGAAGTCACCAGTTTTTTTTTGCCATTTCTAAACATAGTTTGAGTTAGTTGTGGTCTTGGTCTTAAGACTAGATCTAGCCTGAGAAAACAAGCACTTTCAGATAAGCAAGCTCATTTCGTGTTGCTATGTTGCAAAATCTGTCATAGTGCATTGCATAATGCAGTCCGTGTTTGCTTTCAGGTAGTTCAGGGGTGAACAATATTAAAATTCTGTCCGATACTAATAAGCCAATAAATAAATTATTTTTATTATTAATATCCAATTTCACATTTTAGGCTTCAAAACATTACAATGCACAGCATGAAAAATTAATGTTCATTCTGGGATTCGGTTGAGATATCAGTGATTTCTATTAGACATCTTTTTAACATTGTTTATTAATTAGCATTAATCATTAAAAATTAATTTTAAATTATTTTTTAAGCGAGTGATGCAAAGGCAAACGTCTAACTCTGAGAAAAATACTATAAATAATTAAATGCTCATTTTCATAGATCACATTTAACAGTGTTTCTTATTAAAAATAATATTTATATATTAATATTTAATTATGGTTTAAATTTGTGATGCAGAGGTAAATGTCAAACTCTGACTGTAACATTTAAATAAATATACTATAAATAAATACATATTCATTTTAAGATTAGCTTATGATCACATTTAACAGTATTTTCTATTAACCATGTTTTAAACTTTTAATTAGTATTACTTATTAAACAAGTTCTGAGCAAGTGATGCAAAAGTAAATGTCAAACTCTGACTGTAATGAGTAAAAATACTAAAAATGAATGAATGAATGAATGAATGAATGAATGAAGTTTTTAAAAGTGTGATAAATAAAATGAATAAATAAATAAATATATATTTTGAGATTTGCTAAAGATCACATTTAACAGTGTCTTTTATTAAACATGCAATATTTTTATATTAATATTATGTTGTTAAATGTGTGATATCAAAAATACATAAATATTCATTTTGAGACGATCAAAAATCACATTTAACAGTGATTTTTTTTTAATTAAATACGTAATATTTTTATATTAATATTACATTTTTACATGTGTGATACAAAGGTCAATGTGTCAACTTTATGTAACACCTTAGTAAAAATACAAAAAAAGATGTTTTTCTAATATTTATGATTTTTAATTTAATTGTTGTTTTAAATAAGTGATGCAAAGGTAAATGTCCAAGCAAAAATGCTAAAATATTAATAATTTATTTATGTTATTTTGAACAATATATAGCAAATACAGACCAATTCAAATTATAATTTCAAACAATACCTAATTTGGTAGTAAAATGTGCATTCTTGCTTTCAGCTCTTCTAACATATCAACACAACAGTTTGACGAAAATGCAATATTCCCTACTGCTTTGCTGAATTCATTCACATGTGAATAGCTCTTGGCAGCAGTTTTCTGACTCAACTTCTGCTCAACTGTTTTGGATCACTCTGACTTCAGGTGACGAGGAAACAAGTGCGTGTTAATAAATAAACGCCTACCACACTTTTAGTCAAAAAGCTGAAAGTCTGGCAGCGGGACAGAGTAATTAACCGTCATTATGAAGTACACACACACTGGGGCTAATTATACATTATTAATGCTATTAGTGAAGCACGCTGACTAATTCCACATGGCACTGTTTGCTTGCTTCCTTCAGCTACACTTCTACTGAATGTTTGGGAGATGAGGCGTGAGAACAGGTATTTACAGACAGAGCCGCAACATTCCAAGGAAGGTTGGGAAGTCTTGGGAATGCCGAAAGCTGTGTAGCGTCCCGCTGATCTCTGCAGTCATATCCGCTTGTGTAGCCGGACATACAGAGACCTGCAGGCCGTCGATCCATGCATACATGCTGCCTTCATAGTGCTCCTGGGAAATGCTTATTTATGAGTTCGGAAATCATAATTATGAGTTCAAGAGCTATAAAACTAAGACAACTTTTAAAAACAGTTAAATGATAATAATGCTAAAAAAAATAAAATAAAATATACAAACAGTTTCACCTGTGCATGTGTTAAATCACACCCCACCTGCATATGGTAGTGTGAAGTTAAGGCGGTAATAGCGTAAATACACTGAGCTTATAAATAGTTTTTTAATTAATTTAATACATTTCAACGTGTTTAAATGCAAGAAAAGTGTAAATAAGGATTTAAATTCAGAAGTAACTGTCAATGCTATAACTATAAAACTAAATCTAAAAAAACTAAAATGTGAAACTGAAATATATTTTTATGTTAAAAAACAAAGTGATTCTTGTCTATACTTAAAAATAAATATGAAATTAAAATACACAGAAAAATATTAAAGTGAATCTTTAACTAAAATTACTAAAGCTAAAATCTAAAACAAAATATATAGAAAATGCTCATGAACTGATGACTTATAATTGCTGAAATATTAATTTAAACAATATATATATATATATATATATATATATATATAAACAAGGTTCAAAATCCATTTTTATAATAATTAAAAGTAAACAATAAATAAATATTCATTTTGAGAATTGCTAAAGATCACATTTAACAAAATATTTTTATTACTATTATTGTTTTTAAATGTGTAATGTAAAGGTCAGTATGTAACTTTATGTAACACCTAAGTAAAAATACAAACAATAAATAAATACACATAAATATTAATTTAACAGTGTTTTTATTATAAAAAAATAAATAAAAAATATAAATATATAATTTAAAATATAAAAAATATATATATATATATATATATATATATATATATATATATTATGTTAATAAGTTATTTTTTTAATTATTAAAATAATTATAAATATGTATATAAAATATACAAATAATATAAAAAAATATTATGTTAATGAACTGATTATTTACCAATATAAACTAAAACAAATATATTAAACAACTATATATATATATATATATATATATATATATGGATTGATGTATTGATACATAAAAATGTCCATTAATAACCAAAACTGCAAAAAAGCAAATATTAAACAGAATAAAAAGTCAATAATAATAATAATAATACAACTGAAAATGCTTAACTATCAATACTATAAACTAAATTAAATTATTTTTTTCAACTAAGAATAAACATCCAACTTGTTCACAATGTATGGTGATTTTTCGTGCAACAAAGAAGTGCATCAGAGACATCAGAAGTGCAGCCAGTGTTTTCATGCTAATATGAAAAGATTCTGCTAAATACTGGTTAAATGAGCGGAGCGTTCTGAAAATGAAATCATAATTATGATGACTTTCAATTATCTTCCATAGTGCTTCTTTAACTGACATGCACCGAACTGGGAAAGCCATGGCTGACAGAAAACCTTGAGTTCGTCTCATGAATCTGACCATTTCAACATGACTTGAAGGCGATGTTAAACTGGAGCCTGTGGGAATGTGTGGAGATGCTATATATAAACTCTCTCAGGGTTAAAATAACATGTGACAGACCCCCACGTAAACAGTGCTGACCCTTCCGTGTGTGTGTGGAGGTAAAGCTGAGCTAACTGGGGTGTGTCAATGAGATATGACAGATATGCAGTAAATAAAGCAGCTAGAAAACCAGGACAGATTATACTGCTCCTACTTCAACACACACAACAAATCTAAAGCATTTCACTTACTATTATGAATCAACACAAAGAGCATGTTCAGAACGACACACAAAACATTTCCCAGAGGAAAAAAAGATGTAGTATGCAAAATCAGCTTGATTTCCCTGTGCTGGAAAGTGATATTTAGCACAATTCTCTTTTTTGATTGTCGAATTTCAAAAACAAAGACGCTTTCGTGAGTAGTGATGCACCAAAATTATTAAGTAGTGATGCACCACTTTTACAATTCACAATTTTACAATGCATCACAATTAAAACACTATCAATTGCATGTTTAGAAAGAATATTTAGAAAACTATATTTGGAGATCAGGGTGGTCAGTATTATGTTCATATAGGAATACTTTATTTTAATGCTAGCAAATTTAATACCAAAAAAATGCTCAATTTAAAAGTAATTTTAGTCAATATTCCTTCAAACTTTGATAAAAATATATAATAATATTTACATTTTAATAATAATAATAATATATTAATAATTAAATTTAATGATAGCAAATGCAATGCAGAAACATTACTAAAATTTACCAATATTTATTCAAACTTGAACAAAAAATATATATTTAGATTTTAATAATAATAAAAAAATAAAATAGTAATAATAATAATTCATACATTCATAATAAAATTGTATGATAGAAAATGTAAAGGCAAAAAAAGCTCTATTTAAAAGAAAGGTAATTTTACCCAATATTCCTTCAAACTTAGATGAAAATATATAATATTTAGATTGTATTATTATTAATAATAATATTTAAATATTAATAATTGCACTTAATGATAGCAAATACAATGCAAAACAAATACAATTGCTAAAACTTACCAATATTATGGTCAATATTACATTTATATAGGAATAATTTACTTGAATGATAGCAAATGTAATGCAAAAAATATTCAATTTAAAAGAAAAGTCATTTTACCCAATATTCCTTCAAACTTTAATAAAAAAACAACACAATAGTTAGATTTGATTTTAATAATAATAATAATAATAATTATTATTATTATTATTATTATATATTCATATTTTAATAAAATGTACTGTAATGCAAACAACATAGCTAAAATGCATCAATATTATGTTTAATATGATATATTAATGTATGTATTAATATTAATACCAAATATTTCTTCAAACTTTAATGAAAATATATAATATTTTAACAATAATAATAATTAATAAATAATAAAAACATTGCTAAAATATACCAATATTATGTAAATGTAATGCAAAAAATGTTCAATTTAAAAGAAAAAAGTCATTTTACCCAATATCCCATAATATATTCATATATTAATAATTAAATTTAATGCAATGTAATGCAAAACATTGCTAAAATATACCCAATAATAATTCAAAATTCAATACAAATATATAATAATTAAAAAAATGCAATAATATTATATTAATAGTGCTGTTATTAATAGATTGATTAAAAACGATAAATTTGAGAAGCGCTAGTTGAACATCAATGACTTCAGCTCTCCAAAATGGAAAATGTCTAAAAATTGTCAGTGCATCACTAGTTGTGAGACATCTGTGTGAATCAAAAGAAATCCCACTTTATACACTACTTTACAGTTCATAAGCATCAGCTGTCACTCCTGCCTAGTCACCCGTCTCTGAGCGGCCGGCGTGACGTCATGTGAGCAGTGCGATACAGTGCTGTGCCAAAGACAGCTGGTATTCGCCTGGCGCCACCCTGCTTCACACAGTTGTTTGGAAAGCTCTGATGTCTCACGTACTCCTGTGACCAACACAATCTTGCGCGTAGTGATACGCAGCTAAAGATACACACAGACAACACTGCCAAATCTACAGCAGCCCAGCAGAGAACCTGCTCTACATGCTACTGACAACACACATACATGCATACACACAGTGTGTGCTACATATACAGTGTTTGTATTACACATACACACATATGCAATTATCTCAATTCAAAATGCATGAAGCAATTTTAAAGACGCATATGCTGCTTTGCTTACATGCATAATTTAACATAAAAACATAGCTATAATCATGAAATTTCAACAGAAAACATCTTTAGCGAACAAATAAAAGGGTTTCCACATTTCTGACCAATGACTGTCCCAGAGTTGTATATTTACAGCATATGGATTTCGCCAACGGCAATATTTAGACATCAGGGTGGCCAATACTATGCTCAAATGTGAATAATACAATTTAATGACACCAAATGTAATGCAAAACATACTAAATGTAATTAAAGAGTCATTTTATCCAATACTCATTCAAAATAAAAAAAATTAATTAAATTAAATTAATAAATAAATGTAAAAATAATTTACCATTAATAATAACAACAACAACAACAACTATAATAATAATACTATTTTAATTATATTAAGAATGGATTGCACCAATTTCCCTTATGTAATTTGACATTTCTGAGTTAAAACAATAATGTTCACAGAAATATTATGTTTACAGAAATGAATAAATTAATTTAATTATGGCAAATGTAATAAAAAAGTACCCAAGATTCCCTTAAACTTCATTTAAAAATATTATAATATTTAGAGTATTTTAATAATATTATTATTATTATTAATAATAATTATTTTATTATTATTATTATTATTATTATTATTATTATTTTAACAACAGAAAATTTAAAGGAAAAAAAATGCACCATAAAGAATAAATTACACCAATTTACCCAGTAGTCAAAAAAGATATAATATTAAGTATTAGTATTATTGTCATTTTTATTATTATTAGCAATATTATTATTATTATTTTAATGATACCATTTTTAAAGAAAGAATTGCATGATTTTACCCAATATTAAAAAAAATAAAAATATAATATTTATTATTAACATTAGTACTAGCATTATTATTATTATACATTTTTAATGATAGCAAATTTAAATAAAGAATTGCACTATTTTACCCAGCAGTTAAAAAATAATTTATTATTTTTTATTATTATTAGCATTATTACTAGCATTAATATTATTATATTATTTTTATTATTAGCACTGTCATTATTATACTTTTTTAATGATAGCAAATTCAAAGAAAAAATTGCACCATTTTACTCAATAGTAAAATATATATATAATTATTTTTTAAATTATTATTAGCATTATTATTATTAACAATATTATTATACATTTTTTTAATAACAAATTGAAAGAAAAATTGCACCATTTTACCCAAAAGCAAAAAATATAATATTTAGATTATTTTATAGATAAAATGTGAAAAACTAACTATATATATATATATATATATATATATACACACACATAACATGATTATGATTATATTTATATGATTATATTATGATTATATGTAGAACAGATGAAACATTTTAGACCTGAGCACAACTAGAAATATGTGTATTAAATAAACACATTTACTATTAATTCTTTAATGAACTTTCGTGATCATTTCCCCCTCATCTGTGACTGTGGAAACCCTCACGTCATTAGCAATCTTCTACTCTAACCAATAAAAACAAACCAAAAACTCGATTTTGACAGCAAGCCCAAACACACGACTCTGAACCAAACAACAGCATGTGTCCTCACTCACCAGCTGTACCGTCAGGAACCTTCCTCAGCGACGACGTGATCGCATCTCCAGGAACACGAGGACTCTCCACATACTTGGGCTTTCTAACGGGGCCTTCAGAACAGAAAGAAAAACAAAGAGACGTGTATAATCAGTCGGGCCTACAACAGTGACAGATCTTACAAAAAGGAGTGACAGCGTCTGTCTTATGTGAGGGTAAAGAGCGGGTGAACTCAGGCTGCCCATGCCAGCTGCAGCAACAATCTCCACAGCTCTGGGAATGTAAACTACAGCAGGAAACCAGCGCAATTTAACTCTTAGGAGACGGGTGTGAGATCTGTGAGTGATAATGTGTGCGTTTCTCTCGCCAAATCTGGATCTCCATCTACTTGTGCATGCACACATCATAAAAAATTACTGTTTCATCTACAAGAGACTCAGAGTCCATTTAGACATGAAATGACATTCCCAAACTATTTCACTTACATAATGCGAAGCAGAATAATAAATGTAAGCTCAGACTTGATTTTATCGTTTAATAAATGAAAAGCTACATTCCAGAATGACTTTTTAAGCTATCGTTCAAAAGTTTGGGGTCAAATATTTTTGAAAAAAGCCTCTTCTGCTTACCAAGTCTGTGTTTATTTGATCAAAAATACAGTAAAAATTGTGAAATATTATTGCAATCTAAAATAACAGCTTTCTATTTCAATATATTGTAAAATGTTATTTATTCCTGTAATGCAAATCTGAATTTTCAGCATCATTACTCCAGTCTTCAGGATCATGATCCTTCAGAAATCATTCTATGATGCCGATTTGCTACTCAAGAAACATTCATGATTATTATCAATGTTGAAAACAGATGTGCTGCTTCATATTTTTGTGAAACAGTGATACATTTTCTTTACAAATAATTATAAATAAATGTAAAATAAAAAAAGCAAGTAAGCAAAAGCAAATAACTAAATAATGTCAAACTGAATAAAGCTTTTTCACCGTAGAGCATGAAGGAAAAGTCAATATATTTGTACTTTTGTTCGGATATAATGCACAGATAAATTAAGCAATATATGACATAAAAACATAAAAAAAATATTATATTAAGATTATTTCATAAATAAACAGTGAAAAAATTATATATATAAAAAAAGTAAAAAAAAAAAATTTACCAAATACTTTTTTTTAGATTATTTTATAAATCAAATGTGAGAGAGAAAAAAAGAAAAAATAATTTTATGAAACATTTCTGATTATTATCAATGTTGAATACAGTTGTGCTGCTTCATATATTTTTGTGGAGTTTTTGAACATATTAAAAATAAATAAATAATTATAAATAAATGTAAAACCAAAAAAAAAATAGCTAAAAAAATAAAACCTAAACTTTTTCATGGTAGTATATGAGGGAAGTCAATATATTTTTACTTTTTTTGGGACAAAATGCACAGATAAATGAAACAATATACAACAAAAAAACACATAAAAATATTATATTAAGATTTTTTTTTTAAATGTGGAAAAATGTGAAAAAAGTATATATATAAATATTTTTTTTTTATTGCACCATTTTACCAAATAGTCAAAAAAAAATTTTGTTTTATTAATAAAACATGAACAAAAAAATAAATAAATAAATAAAAAAATAAAATATATATAACATCATATTATGCTAATAATTTGACTTGATAATAGAACAAATGGAACATTGTGTTTAAAATGTTCAAAATGAGCATAACTAGAAATTTATATGAAACATTTTTGACGTCAATATATTTTTGTGGAGACCGTGATAGATTTTCTTTCAGGAGTTTTAAGAAATAAAACTGGGTCAGTTTTCATTTCACTTCTTAGCTGCATTGTTTTACAGCTGCTGCTAGTAGTTACAGCAATACTAATGTTGACCGCACAAATATGCAGCAATCTGGTCCAAAATAGTGTAAAACAACAGCCTCAGGTTTGAGATGAAAGGCATTTGACACACAAAAGGTCGTGCCATCCTGAAATTCCTCTTGGTTGAGCGTATAAAAGAAAGCGCCCTTCAAATCCTGCTCGACCCCCATAAAGCTTGTAGGTTTAAGTACGTTCCTCTGTTTATCATAGAAAACCCTGGTGAGATCAAAGACCCCAGCGGCCCGTGTAAGATCTGACCAAATAAAGTCATGGAGTAAAAAGCAGCCGCTGGCGACGGGAGACCTTAAATCTAGCAGAGACATCCATCAGGCTTCAGTGGCGTTATAGAGATTCATCTCCGCTCGGCACCTGCGTGACTTTGACCTCCAGGAAGCAAACACAGCGCTCAGAGAAGACAAATGAAACGGCGACGTGCGTAAAGACAGACATAAATCAGAGCTGGATGTCTTCAGCTCGTGAAGTGATGATTCGAGTGAAGGTGTTAAATTCAAAATGAAATCATAACTGAGGCTATTTACTTTTTGCATGCACACTGCTTGTTCTTATTGTAAATGTTATGATACAATGAGAAAAACTGTTCGTAATATTTTATCTAAATGCAATTACTTGCTTCATCTTTCTTTTCAGATAACAACACAAATCCTCAATTCAACAGACACTTTTCAACATTTAATCAATAAAAAATGATCAAGATTAAATCAAGAGCAAATGGAAATGTTTACTGAAGTCAGAAGGGTTATTATTGTTAAATAAAATGTAAACTAAAACAATATAAACAATAATTATTTGAAATAAAATAGTGCTGTCGAACGATTAATCGAGATTAATAGCATCTAAAATAAAAGTTTTTGATTACATAATATATGGGTGCATAATGTATATATTTATTATGTATATATAAATACACACATGCATGTATATATATTACAAATATTCTATATAATATCAGTTATATGAATATAAATATATACATGTAAATATTGTCAAATATACACATATACACACACACACACATACATATATATATAAATACACACACACACACACACACACAAACACG